>CM056998.1:94813919-94869863 GCA_029891345.1 Dryococelus australis | reverse complement strand
CTAGACATTTATCTCCTTACAAATTCACAGACGAGTGGTTCTGGTTTGCGGTAAGTGCAACAAGTGTGCAACACGTGAGAGAATGATTCGCAAATTTCGCAAACTAGTGGACGAGGATCGACGATGAGCATTGAAGTGGTAATCAGCACAAACATTTCCGTCAGTAAATAAATAGGTTGGACTTACAAGAGTCCCTCATATCCGTCAGTCGCCCGTCCGTCTGGCGGTCACGTGATCTTCAACCCATTGCAGGGAACGTTTTTTCCATCAATCGTCAAATGTTTACCAACATTTAACTTTCTACGGACACGCGGACGAGCCGCCGTGTTCCGACGATATTCCTTAGACGCGCATACGCACTTTTAAATAAAATTCCAGTCGGTGAACTAGTGTTTATTTATTATAGGTGGCAAATTATGAAATTTTAAATGTAAAAAAAAATCTGTATAAAATATTATCACGTGAAAAAAGTTATTCCCCCAAAATATTTCTCTCATAAAAATGTATTTCGAACCAAAATATACCTCCACATAAAGAAATATAACAATGATAAATTGTCACACAGAAATGTTGCCGTCTGCAAGGATTGACGGACGACAGATTGTTGTGAATCGCGTTCAACTGACAGACGAAATTACGGACGAATGACTACCAGACGGAGGGACGACAGACGGATTCGACGGACTGCTGTGAGTGCGCATTTGCCTGATTGAAATGTTCAGGAATATGGACGACGGACACACAAGAGAACGCTTGCAACTTAGAACTCTCATATGACGTTACTCAACAATACTCATCACATTTTTCATGACGAGTCCCATTGCGATTGCTCCAGTGTTTGCACGTTGATTGTCAAAATGATCGAAATAACAGATAAAAAGTGTTATTAATTAGACTTATCAAGAGCTTCTGCAGCACTTTTAACATGGAGAAACACCATAGCAACGGGTGAGTCCAAACGGGCCTACAATTATACGCCTGGAACTAAACGGTCTTGAATAGAAAAATATGTAATTAGTCTGATCACCCGGTATTGCCACGACCACTATATTATGGGATGTACGAGACTTGATTCACCTTTACAATATCCAGCATGGAGAAATATTCTCCGACGACAGGTATTCCGCAACGTTAAAGTGATTGAGCGAGGCGGAGGCCAGTTAGTCTACCCAGATGTGTAATATGATTTCGTAATAATAATAATCTTCCATTGCAGGGAAAACAACAGGCCTTTTTGCAGTCTTCCCCCACGAACGTTATGTTGCATCTTCCTTACAACATGTGATTGGCACCGTTCGAATTTTAATTTATTTGAACTGCTATTGATATACTGTATCTTGGTGGAGGACGATTTCGAGATGAAGAACACGTACATGTTGTCGGATTTCGGTTAAAACATGAAGCACTTAATTAATGCAGGGAGAAAAAATTCAATTCGTGCGACACTACAATGTGTGAACAAATCATATACGGTACTATTTTTTTTAGGAGCAGTGCCCAACATTTTAAATGTCATTTACGCACGTGTTGTACTTATAAATCGTATAACAGTAAAATATGTACTTAATTTCTGACCTTGCATATTTTTCAACACATACCATTCCTGTACTCGTATTTTCAGAAATTGTGTTGATACCGAAAATTACTGCAATTAATACTGAAATTCAAACAAGATGTTGATAGCTTCTTACAGGTCGATGCTTGCGTGAAGACAGGCAGTTCGTTGTTGATATAAATACTGTAAATTTTTCTTCTTAGAAGGGCGTGGTTTGAAGCGTGTCTTGGAATGTTCGATAACACACATGCCATAGTACGTAGAAGAATAAATCGTCAGCCAGTGTAAGCAGTTAGACTTCTTAGGCCTTAAATGCTGACGCGAAGCCACACAGTTTCTGGCGTATTATTATTATGTGACCTTATATTAAACACAGAAATCGAAGTCTTTAAATACAGGACATATCAAAATTGTATATTTCATATATTATGTAAGTTCGGAATAAAATTCACAAGCAGTAGTATCCTCTTTAGGATCACGTATAAATACATAAGTGAAATACACGTATTATCGCTATAAAAGAATGTGAATTCGCACGTATTTGAGAGAGGAAACGATAATATGGGAAAAATAAACAGCTGTCACAGTCAGTCTGTAAATTTTCGTCAGACTTTGTGTGTTTGCTTCAATAATTTAATACGGTCCAGTTTCCGATAAGTCGCATCTGAAGGAAGCGTGTTGCGCTAGTAAGTTTGTCCTGGTTGTGTCGTTTGTGTACATGTCTTCATATATTCCAGTTAGTTATTGTGGTCACGTGTGTTGTTTTATTTGTTCGGTCAGAGGTTATTATTTTATTTTTTATTTATTTTTATGTAAACCGTTCTCTTTTCTTTTTTTTATCTGTTAGCTACTCATGCACTCATTCTGGTGTTCCTGTGTATTTTTTTTTTTAGGCTGCATTCAGAAGGAAAGAAACGCTTATGAGGGCGTTTTCCTGTCAGCGTGACTGCGTGTGGATGTGTGTCCCTTCCCAAATTTTATCAACGTTCGAACGCGCGAACAGAATTTTATGAAACTCTAAACACCTTCTAGTATGCCTGAGAAATATGAGCCAAACACACACACACGCACACACACACACACACACACACACACACACACACACACACACACACATATATATATATATATATATATATATATATATATATATATATATATATATATATATATATATATATATATATATATAGTGTAGTGTATTGTACAACATTTGTGGCGATAGGAGTTGTAGGAGTGGAGCAACCACTCCTACAACATCGAATAGGAATTGACCAGAGACATAATCACATCTGTAAGAATGACACTTTCCAAGTACGCGCTCCTCAGACAGCTTACCATTTGAGTGCGTCACTAGATGCCTGGCAGCGGCTGGTTTGACAAACCAAAACATGCCTGAACGTTGAATAATAGGATGATTGCTATCGCACTACACGTAGAAATAACACTCTCACATTAAATATTAAATAACTGAAATTGACCGGAAACGTCGTTAATCTCAGACAAGAAACTCAAATTCTCAATGATTAAGTTAAAATACTCATCATTATTTGTTCTCATATGCAACTATCAGATATGCTAGATAGAGAGTGTGTGATTGAACCAAGTGGCAATAACTTCATAGGCCCCTATAGCCTAGCCCTCTAATGACGCCCAGTAGAGTAAAATTCACTTTGATTGAAATATTCACTAAATATTTATAAAAGATCACACCAAATTTGATTGGGAGTACGAGAAAAACACTATGGTATGCGTTGGTATCGTACACCAGCGAATAATTTACTAGGTTCCGAGGTGGCGTAACTGGCTTGCGTAAGAATTAAAAATACATCGTCGGCCATCATTGGTAGCATTTCAGACAGCAAGAAATAATAACGTTTGACTCACAAATGGTGCTTTAGAATCGTAGAATCTAGACTTTCTTCCCCATCGATGTCGCTGGTTCGAATCCGGAGTCTTCCGTGTTCAAGTACACGGACCTGAGGTACACGCTTAAAAAGGCTGTTCACGATAAAGTGAGTACTTTTTAAAATCAACCTTAGAAAATGTCGATGCTCCTGCCTGCATTATATTTTAACGGACGCACTAAGTGACATGCGCCCAGTAAAGTTGGTATCGATGGAGGGTAAAGTAGTTCCATATCATAACGATCAATAAAAATTGTTAGGTAACAATTTGTGATAACTTAAATTATTTTTAATCGCTTTCGGTTTCTTTTAATGCTTCAAAGTATAAAAATGACCAGATTTTTAAAATATTTACTTTTCTAATAATTTTAAATTTTCACATGACAGACGCATGGAGAAAGCTATGATGCCCATGACAATGATAATTTTACACAATGCGGAAGAATACACAACGTGCGTACAAATAGATCTCAAGCAGGGCTTTCAAAAGGGCTCGTTTTACCGTGAACAGGCTATACAGTTAATTATGTACAATTCGTACTCTCGGGTGGAGAACTAAACTTTAAACTAAATCGCGTATGAAGCGCTAGCAGACTTGAAACAAACTTCTTTCTTCGTAGACCGTCTTCGCCTCTCGGCAGTCTGCTATTTATAGGCGGGTCTCGAACCAGATCCTTCACAAAAGTGATATCACGTACCAGGTCTACGTCACCCGTCATAGACCGCCTGACAGTGGAATCAAGATGGCTAAAACAGCCTTAAATTAATACATACATGACGCTTTACTTAAGCGCCAATCACATAGCGGCTACATCAAGGATCACCTGGTTGCCATAGCAACCATCAACAAAACTGCTCTCGTAACTAGGCCACGTGACACTTTCACAGAAATGAACAAAGGAAAACATATATAAATTAATAAGTTTGAGAAAATTATTACACTCAATAAAAATAACTTGCAAAATAAATCATCAGATTAAGAGTTGTATAAAAATGATAATAAAATCTGCCACAATTATAATATGCAAATAAATATAAATATTATTTGATAACAGTAATTTTCATGTCAAAATTAAATATCCTGGTGCGCATAATTAAGTCAAAAATCAGGCGTTACAACGTATAGTACATCAGAATAATAAAGTTTTCGACCATGCCGGGCACTTACTTTCCAAATTGCGCCCTTTTTTTTAATAAAGGATGATATATCATATTCATGCGATTTAAACCAAATTTGTTAAATTAGAAGTATATAATATAGCATAATATAAGCATTACATATAAACTTTATATTATAGTTTGTCCGCCATTTTGGAGGATACCACCATATTAAATAATAAATATTTTGTTATAACTCAAAATTTACTTATTCAATTTTACCATAAATTATCAAATAAGCAATACTATGATAATCCATGTAAATGTATGTAAATAAAATTTATTAAGAACTTATTTTCAAAATGGCGTTCATACAAATATTTTAGGTTTACTTGGTATATCTGCCATACAATTTAACCAATTACGAACTAATTTTGTATGCTAATATATATTAGAAGCATCGCATATGTTAACACGCGGCCACTTATTTTCGCCAATTTGAAGGATAAGGCCACATGTATTAATGAAGTTTCTATTCCATATCTCCGGAAACAATTGACCGATCCCTACCAAAGGTGGCAAATGAGATTTACCGTAGCAATTCATGTAAAATTGTATGTTTTACGTATTTCAGGAATTTATTAAAAATATGGCGTCTATATTGTGACACCTGGTTTTTCTTCTTAATTTCATGAACCATACTAACGTAATTTTAATGTCACAAGTAGGTGTAAGTTTGGCTTAGCTCTAGAGGTAAAATAGGTATATAAATATGTTAATTGATTCTTTAGAATAAAATTTGTGCTATTTGACCCTGTGGTTATCTGTGATAATGTATTGTTTCACGAACTGCTTTCTCTTTAAAAACATAAAGAATACTGGTTCATAAGTACATCATTTGTTTTAATGATAGGAAAGTTTTAGAGATGTTCGAAAAGTTTTAGTATATGGAACTGAAAGAATTATGTGGCTTCGATTTAATGTTTTTACTTAATAAAGTTAGTTCAACGTTGGTAACCAATTTGAAGAATTTTTTTTATTATGAATGAATGTAACTAAATTTAAGCAACAGAAATATGCAAAAGGAAAGAAGTGAATGCATAATATTGAGTCGTCAGTAACCGAGGTGTGGACGAGGACCTTCAAAGGGATCGTGAGCTTCGTCATTTGGTTTTCCGACTAACTTCTAGTCAGACATCATCATCCATTTATGAAGGAGGTACGCCACGCGGAGTAGTTACACCTTCGGGGAACACGGTCAGCGCATTGGTGCACCGCTTCAGTGTTTGAGTCGGGAGTCGACTCCAGGATCTTGACTGATAGAAGGATGTCGGAGCACCCATGCCGTCGTGGAATGGCGGTCGTCAGGGAGTTGTGAAGTACCAAATTCGAGCACAGGAGGAGAACCTCGGATCCAACTATGAACTACATGATTTCTCATTAACAACTTAGTCCAGCGTACTTCATATTATGTATAAACCTTTTCCAAATGTTAATTAGTAGTGCGCCTTTGAAGGATGGCCCTGACATTTAATTGGAGTTTTTCCTTGCCTATGAATGTTTACGTGGTTGACTGATTTAAAATAGTAGACCCATTTTCTTTTTAAATAACGCAATGTTCTAATTTTTTTTTTTTGCGGAATATATATAAGTACATTAAATTTTTTTTGATCATTTATGGAAAACTTAAGGAACCAAGAGGCATCCAGTCTGTTAGTAGTTCTAATTTTTTTTTCATATCCTTCATAATAAATAACATCAAGGGTTGTTTGAGTTTTGGTATTGCTTCTAGTATTCTTACATATCTTTGAATAATATGCATATTTAAATTTTTCTTTCGTAACTTGATGTAATATCTTCCTTTGGACTTTATCTCGAAGAATCTCATAGCCGAGGCAAGTGAATAATGAGCAGTAATTATTAATGATATTGATATACACATATTGATTTGCGAATACCATCATAATATGAAAATTAGTAGTAACACGAATGCTATTCTTGATAGCATTGTGTTTTGCATATGTGACCTTTCAGAGATTGAGTTCAGGTAAGTAGCACTGACTGTTGCAGAACTGCCGACCAAACGTGAGGCCTGCAAGAAACGAATAAGTACCAATCATTCTTATCTGGTACAGTATACACATTTTATCTAACCTTGCTATAACGTCAAAATCATGCAATTAATTACTACATGCCTTTGCATACTTGTAATATATACAATGCGTTTTTGAATGACATGTTGAAATTCAAACTACAGCAGTATTTTATGGATTAATTTAATCAAAAAATCGTGACAATAACATTTTTGGAAAAGTCATCTAGTATTTTTAAATTTAAACTCAAATTAGGCAAAACAACGGAACAAGTTTCATATTACGAAAGTTAGCGTAATCAAAGCGCCATGGGGGAAATATAATACAAACTCTTCTGGAAGCCTTTACTACTAAACTGCTAATATCCCACTGTTCAAGTAGTTTGACCCAATAGCGGCACCCACGTATCTCGAGATTGTGGTGTCCTATGTGTCCTATATGCAGGTTATCTCCTCATGGTTTGCCAGTTCCATTCGCCTTCGTGATACTCAACTTTAGCGCGCAGGACTTTATAGCTGCGGACTATGTGCGTTGTTTTGCCTAATTTAAACTTAAACTTAAATATACTGTATGACCTTTCCAAAAATTGTGTTACCAGGATATTCTGTTTAAATTAGATCATAAATAATATGGTTTTTACTTCGAAATGTTATTTCAAAACATATTGTATATCAACCATCAAATGTGTACATCCAAAGTCTCTTTTGTCCGCCATATTGCAGGATATTATTACATAACAAATGAAAAATTGTATGTGATATGTCCGGAACAAAGCCACATATTCCCACAAAATTAGCAAAGAAGTACACCATGCCGTATAATTTTGTATTTTTTGAGTGGGCAAGACACAACTGTTTAGAATTGCGGCTATATAAACATTTTAGCTCAGTTTGTTATCACTACGAAACTACGATACAAATTACAACTTAGAACCTAACTTGGTACATTGGCAATATATAACATAAACATCAAATTTGTCTATAAAGTCTCAGTAGTATGCTTAGGTATTTTCCGGCGCAATATATTTTAAATGGCAGCCGCAGCGGCTTGTGCGGCAGGGCGGCTAGCAGTCTTCAGCTCGACACGGACGAGCTCGGCAATCTTCGGCTTGACTCAGGGGTGCTCGGAAGCCGTCGACTCGGGTTTGTTGGACGTACCCGAAGGTCCTCAACAGTTACTCCCACTAATTCTTCAAGCATATGTTTGTTTCTGGTAGCGATGTTGGCTTTATAGGCATATGGTAAGTCAACACGTAAATATTTAGTTTTTCTACTATAATATTTTTATTGGAAAAAACTTTGTGTAATTAATAATGCAGGGCACAACATATTTTTTTCATTCCTCTATTTCATTCTCCAATATATTCCTCAATTTCTGGTACAGTTGGTATGGTTTCCATCAATGCATTGAAGAGTGCGCTAGTGACTCGTGGTTTCAGCATTTTCTCCTAGAGTGCACTGATGAGGAAAAATGATGACGTCACATTGCTCGCTCGTAATTGGCTGTTGGTTACGTCACATGCTCGCTCGTAATTGGCTGTTCGTTACGTCACATGCTCGCTAGTGATTGGCTGTTGGTCACGTCACATTGCTTGCTCAGCAATGTCTGTTGATCAGGTAATATCACAGGTTCTGGGGATATATAAAGCAGGCAGATTCGCGCATCGTGTCAGATGTCGACTGGCGGCACGGGAGCGGAAATGCCTAGTAAAGCATCCTAGGCATTTCCGCTCCCGTGCCGCCAGTCGACATCTGACACGATGCGCGAATCTGCCTGCCTTATATATCCCCAGAACCTGTGATATTACCTGATCAACAGAAATTGCTGAGCAAGCAATGTGACGTGACCAACAGCCAATCACTAGCGAGCATGTGACGTAACGAACAGCCAATTACGAGCGAGCATGTGACGTAACCAACAGCCAATTACGAGCGAGCAATGTGACGTCATCATTTTTCCTCATCAGTGCACTCTAGGAGAAAATGCTGAAACCACGAGTCACTAGCGCACTCTTCAATGCATTGATGGAAACCATACCAACTGTACCAGAAATTGAGGAATATATTGGAGAATGAAATAGAGGAATGAAAAAAATATGTTGTGCCCTGCATTATTAATTACACAAAGTTTTTTCCAATAAAATATTATAGTAGAAAAACTAAATATTTACGTGTTGACTTACCATATGCCTATAAAGCCAACATCGCTACCAGAAACAAACATATGCTTGAAGAATTAGTGGGAGTAACTGTTGAGGACCTTCGGGTACGTCCAACAAACCCGAGTCGACGGCTTCCGAGCACCCCCTGAGTCAAGCCGAAGATTGCCGAGCTCGTCCGTGTCGAGCTGAAGACTGCTAGCCGCCCTGCCGCACAAGCCGCTGCGGCTGCCATTTAAAATATATTGCGCCGGAAAATACCTAAGCATACTACTGAGACTTTATAGACAAATTTGATGTTTATGTTATATATTGCCAATGTACCAAGTTAGGTTCTAAGTTGTAATTTGTATCGTAGTTTCGTAGTGATAACAAACTGAGCTAAAATGTTTATATAGCCGCAATTCTAAACAGTTGTGTCTTGCCCACTCAAAAAATACAAAATTATACGGCATGGTGTACTTCTTTGCTAATTTTGTGGGAATATGTGGCTTTGTTCCGGACATATCACATACAATTTTTCATTTGTTATGTAATAATATCCTGCAATATGGCGGACAAAAGAGACTTTGGATGTACACATTTGATGGTTGATATACAATATGTTTTGAAATAACATTTCGAAGTAAAAACCATATTATTTATGATCTAATTTAAACAGAATATCCTGGTAACACAATTTTTGGAAAGGTCATACAGTATATTTAAGTTTAAGTTTAAATTAGGCAAAACAACGCACATAGTCCGCAGCTATAAAGTCCTGCGCGCTAAAGTTGAGTATCACGAAGGCGAATGGAACTGGCAAACCATGAGGAGATAACCTGCATATAGGACACCACAATCACGGTAAAACGAGCCCTTTTGAAAGCCCTGCTTGAGATCTATTTGTACGCACGTTGTGTATTCTTCCGCATTGTGTAAAATTATCATTGTCATGGGCATCATAGCTTTCTCCATGCGTCTGTCATGTGAAAATTTAAAATTATTAGAAAAGTAAATATTTTAAAAATCTGGTCATTTTTATACTTTGAAGCATTAAAAGAAACCGAAAGCGATTAAAAATAATTTAAGTTATCACAAATTGTTACCTAACAATTTTTATTGATCGTTATGATATGGAACTACTTTACCCTCCATCGATACCAACTTTACTGGGCGCATGTCACTTAGTGCGTCCGTTAAAATATAATGCAGGCAGGAGCATCGACATTTTCTAAGGTTGATTTTAAAAAGTACTCACTTTATCGTGAACAGCCTTTTTAAGCGTGTACCTCAGGTCCGTGTACTTGAACACGGAAGACTCCGGATTCGAACCAGCGACATCGATGGGGAAGAAAGTCTAGATTCTACGATTCTAAAGCACCATTTGTGAGTCAAACGTTATTATTTCTTGCTGTCTGAAATGCTACCAATGATGGCCGACGATGTATTTTTAATTCTTACGCAAGCCAGTTACGCCACCTCGGAACCTAGTAAATTATTCGCTGGTGTACGATACCAACGCATACCATAGTGTTTTTCTCGTACTCCCAATCAAATTTGGTGTGATCTTTTATAAATATTTAGTGAATATTTCAATCAAAGTGAATTTTACTCTACTGGGCGTCATTAGAGGGCTAGGCTATAGGGGCCTATGAAGTTATTGCCACTTGGTTCAATCACACACTCTCTATCTAGCATATCTGATAGTTGCATATGAGAACAAATAATGATGAGTATTTTAACTTAATCATTGAGAATTTGAGTTTCTTGTCTGAGATTAACGACGTTTCCGGTCAATTTCAGTTATTTAATATTTAATGTGAGAGTGTTATTTCTACGTGTAGTGCGATAGCAATCATCCTATTATTCAACGTTCAGGCATGTTTTGGTTTGTCAAACCAGCCGCTGCCAGGCATCTAGTGACGCACTCAAATGGTAAGCTGTCTGAGGAGCGCGTACTTGGAAAGTGTCATTCTTACAGATGTGATTATGTCTCTGGTCAATTCCTATTCGATGTTGTAGGAGTGGTTGCTCCACTCCTACAACTCCTATCGCCACAAATGTTGTACAATACACTACACTATATATATATATATATATATATATATATATATATATATATATATATATATATAATATATATATATATATATATATATATATGTGTGTGTGTGTGTGTGTGTGTGTGTGTGTGTGTGTGTGTGTGTGTGCGTGTGTGTGTGTTTGGCTCATATTTCTCAGGCATACTAGAAGGTGTTTAGAGTTTCATAAAATTCTGTTCGCGCGTTCGAACGTTGATAAAATTTGGGAAGGGACACACATCCACACGCAGTCACGCTGACAGGAAAACGCCCTCATAAGCGTTTCTTTCCTTCTGAATGCAGCCTAAAAAAAAAAATACACAGGAACACCAGAATGAGTGCATGAGTAGCTAACAGATAAAAAAAAGAAAAGAGAACGGTTTACATAAAAATAAATAAAAAATAAAATAATAACCTCTGACCGAACAAATAAAACAACACACGTGACCACAATAACTAACTGGAATATATGAAGACATGTACACAAACGACACAACCAGGACAAACTTACTAGCGCAACACGCTTCCTTCAGATGCGACTTATCGGAAACTGGACCGTATTAAATTATTGAAGCAAACACACAAAGTCTGACGAAAATTTACAGACTGACTGTGACAGCTGTTTATTTTTCCCATATTATCGTTTCCTCTCTCAAATACGTGCGAATTCACATTCTTTTATAGCGATAATACGTGTATTTCACTTATGTATTTATACGTGATCCTAAAGAGGATACTACTGCTTGTGAATTTTATTCCGAACTTACATAATATATGAAATATACAATTTTGATATGTCCTGTATTTAAAGACTTCGATTTCTGTGTTTAATATAAGGTCACATAATAATAATACGCCAGAAACTGTGTGGCTTCGCGTCAGCATTTAAGGCCTAAGAAGTCTAACTGCTTACACTGGCTGACGATTTATTCTTCTACGTACTATGGCATGTGTGTTATCGAACATTCCAAGACACGCTTCAAACCACGCCCTTCTAAGAAGAAAAATTTACAGTATTTATATCAACAACGAACTGCCTGTCTTCACGCAAGCATCGACCTGTAAGAAGCTATCAACATCTTGTTTGAATTTCAGTATTAATTGCAGTAATTTTCGGTATCAACACAATTTCTGAAAATACGAGTACAGGAATGGTATGTGTTGAAAAATATGCAAGGTCAGAAATTAAGTACATATTTTACTGTTATACGATTTATAAGTACAACACGTGCGTAAATGACATTTAAAATGTTGGGCACTGCTCCTAAAAAAAATAGTACCGTATATGATTTGTTCACACATTGTAGTGTCGCACGAATTGAATTTTTTCTCCCTGCATTAATTAAGTGCTTCATGTTTTAACCGAAATCCGACAACATGTACGTGTTCTTCATCTCGAAATCGTCCTCCACCAAGATACAGTATATCAATAGCAGTTCAAATAAATTAAAATTCGAACGGTGCCAATCACATGTTGTAAGGAAGATGCAACATAACGTTCGTGGGGGAAGACTGCAAAAAGGCCTGTTGTTTTCCCTGCAATGGAAGATTATTATTATTACGAAATCATATTACACATCTGGGTAGACTAACTGGCCTCCGCCTCGCTCAATCACTTTAACGTTGCGGAATACCTGTCGTCGGAGAATATTTCTCCATGCTGGATATTGTAAAGGTGAATCAAGTCTCGTACATCCCATAATATAGTGGTCGTGGCAATACCGGGTGATCAGACTAATTACATATTTTTCTATTCAAGACCGTTTAGTTCCAGGCGTATAATTGTAGGCCCGTTTGGACTCACCCGTTGCTATGGTGTTTCTCCATGTTAAAAGTGCTGCAGAAGCTCTTGATAAGTCTAATTAATAACACTTTTTATCTGTTATTTCGATCATTTTGACAATCAACGTGCAAACACTGGAGCAATCGCAATGGGACTCGTCATGAAAAATGTGATGAGTATTGTTGAGTAACGTCATATGAGAGTTCTAAGTTGCAAGCGTTCTCTTGTGTGTCCGTCGTCCATATTCCTGAACATTTCAATCAGGCAAATGCGCACTCACAGCAGTCCGTCGAATCCGTCTGTCGTCCCTCCGTCTGGTAGTCATTCGTCCGTAATTTCGTCTGTCAGTTGAACGCGATTCACAACAATCTGTCGTCCGTCAATCCTTGCAGACGGCAACATTTCTGTGTGACAATTTATCATTGTTATATTTCTTTATGTGGAGGTATATTTTGGTTCGAAATACATTTTTATGAGAGAAATATTTTGGGGGAATAACTTTTTTCACGTGATAATATTTTATACAGATTTTTTTTTACATTTAAAATTTCATAATTTGCCACCTATAATAAATAAACACTAGTTCACCGACTGGAATTTTATTTAAAAGTGCGTATGCGCGTCTAAGGAATATCGTCGGAACACGGCGGCTCGTCCGCGTGTCCGTAGAAAGTTAAATGTTGGTAAACATTTGACGATTGATGGAAAAAACGTTCCCTGCAATGGGTTGAAGATCACGTGACCGCCAGACGGACGGGCGACTGACGGATATGAGGGACTCTTGTAAGTCCAACCTATTTATTTACTGACGGAAATGTTTGTGCTGATTACCACTTCAATGCTCATCGTCGATCCTCGTCCACTAGTTTGCGAAATTTGCGAATCATTCTCTCACGTGTTGCACACTTGTTGCACTTACCGCAAACCAGAACCACTCGTCTGTGAATTTGTAAGGAGATAAATGTCTAGCCAACTGATGCTGAGCAAATTTCTCCGCGGTGCCACGTTAAATGACGTGTCGCTATTCGAGCGCTCACTTCGATGACCTGGCTCGGTCTGTCGGAATTCGCAACTTGTGAGCAGTGTAAATACGTTACCCAATAATCTGAGAAAATAGTCTTCTACAAACTTTACTTATTTTTCCGTCTCATTAGGTTTGTAGATTCGTAAATGCCGACATAGTGAAAAAAAAAAAAAAAAAACCTCTACTATTTATTTGTGTAACTCATGTGTTAGCAAAGAAAAATTCTGCGCATGTACTATTCTGAATTTGCTCAGTAATAGAATGCCATATACTCGCTGTGCTGGATCTTGAAAATCCTCAAGACTCCTAAGTTTAGTCTATTCGCGGTTTCTTCACACCTTATGAATCAAACCATTGAAAGATTAACCCAGCCATCACGCGTTTAGTTATTTCTTAATTACTTCATATATCTTCATATATATTACCATAAAATTATCTAATTTTTCGGTCAATTGAATTTTCACTTTATCTACAAATTATATCGTTTCATTTATAATAAATATGGATAAATACGGTGTGAAACCACATGTCTTGGTAACGTCTAGTAAGAAATAGTTATCATGCAAAATATTATTACAACTGAGTGCCCACGAACACGGTGCGTTTTCCTTTTGTGCAATTTTCTATACTTGGTTAAGCTTAGTTTGCAAGAGCTGGAGGAATATCCTAATGTATAACTTACGCAGGGGTGCAGAACAGTGTGAAATAACCGTGAATGGATTATAAACCAAACTTCCTAAGTCGTGCAGCGGTGCACCCGATACCCCGTAACAATCTATGAATGTGGTATTTCGGTGGTCATCTTTATCAGTAGCCCTACGCCATCCTCATAGAATATTATCTGGATTCATAACACATCGTTGTAGAATGCCAGTGGGTTATCTCGCGGTGCTGCCATTCCCCGACCTATGTATTCAGTCCAGAGCTCCGTGGCTCAGCGGTTAGACCGCTTGCCTCCCACCAAGGCAAACCGGATTCGATATCGTAAGTGGGAATCGTTCCAGACGATGCCGCTGGTCGGCGGGTTTTCTCGGGGAAATCCCGTTTTCTCCACTCTTTATTCAGGCGCTGCTCCATTTTCCCCTCATTTCACCCACGTCGGCTCTCAAGACATATCTGTTACGAGCCGCCCAGATCTCTTCACTCTTCGCTCACTCCCTTCACCTCTATGTCACAATGAAAAAGTTTACGGGATCCTGCGCTCCTCAAACCAGAAGCATTCATCAGACTGGTGTTACAGTAGGTTCGGAACTTCGAGATCGAACTAACGTCTTTAAATTATGGTCAAGCCGACTGAACTCAAGGCATCGTTGGTCCGGCCTGTGGGGACCAGATGTAATTAACTTCAACATTTTGGTGCGCAACGTATTTTACTCTCTGTCATTTTATAAATAATCATCTTATTCTAATTTGGTGATTCGTACCTTCTTCCAGGAACGGCTAAGTTTGCATTAATAACACGAAGCAATGATATTATAAAATGTATATTTGGCCAATTTTCTTAGTAAAAAAACATTTCAATGCAACAGTGTTGTGTTGTTATTGTGGAACCCATCCAAGAAGTTCTTGGACAATGCTAACCAGTTTGTTAACGTCAGCTCCCTTGGCTTCCAGGTTCGTCTTGACTTCCTGGACGGACTTCAGAGCCCAGATCTTGTCCACCATTGCCTGAAAATGAAATACATTTACCTGTCAGTCGTTCAATTCGTACATATGAGTCACCCCGTTAAATCCTTATTCTTTCGGAATATTATATGTTATAGACTCCAGATACTAAATATTTGGTGATTTATAGCAATCGGTTTAACTCTAAATGTGGTTTTCGGAGAGAAATGTGAAAATGAACAAAACCTGAATTTTCTTTTCTCACACTTTCAACTAATAAAAAAAGTTTTAAAATCTGCACAATATATTCTCTCAAAACTTTTGTGCATCTACACATATATTCTTTATTTTTTCGTGCGAACATCTCATAATGTTAATCAATTTAAATTCTCTTCACTTAATTGAAAGCTTTCTTTGGACAACCATTTTTTCACCTTATATAAAAAATGACCCACAAGTAATTTTATTTCTCCAACTAACACAGTTACTTTCACTTGCATGGTAACTGGGAAAATATACGAAATGTGTCGTGATAAGGTGCAGTGTAAAAACAAGATTGTCACCTTGTTAAAGTATGTTGTTATTATAATAGTGTTCTAAGAAAACCACATCGTCAAAAAATTATCGATTTGTCATTTTTATTCAATTTTTAAATACTTGGATTTAGTATTATTGTTCAACAAAATTTTAAGTAAGTACATTCCCGTATTCTCTGTCAAGGACTCGCTGTATAAGCCGATAACAAAATAGAAATGCTCCGGTAATCTTTCTTTAGATTTGTCAAATCTATTAATAAAATTTTCTTAATTGTCTTTTCCATGTAGCTGTTGTGCTCTGATACAAAATTAAAGACACCAGTATCTGTCCCACGACTCAAAAGTTTTTACGATGTTACAAGAGCCGAAATACATATATGTTGTTATATTATTAAGCTAATGGTGTGAAATTCCTTCGTCCAATACGTATTGTTTTGCCTCAGCTGCTGAGATGACCTTTGTAACTAACCCACCTACTTGAACTAATGTATACTCTTCCTTCTTAGCACATATGCTCTGTTACGATCTGCCATAACGTGGCCACCTGTTTGCGGATATTTTACACTTTACAGGCACAGAAGCGTGTGAAGATTAAACACGACACCTACACGCAGAACGGATTCTTTCTTTGTCCTCTACTTGTATAAAAGAGAACTCGCGTGCATATTTCACAGCAACAACAAGAATCCAAGGTGTTTTAGGTGGCGAACGGGTCATTCAATTTTGCAATAATCAAGACAGTGTACGCTACACTACAATAACAAATCTGCAGGGGAATTTTCATTATAAAAATTTTTACTACTGTAAATACCTGTAACTGCGAAACTCAAATGTTTTTATCATATGTGTAAGATTTCATACATGAAACTAATAAATATATATGCCATGAAAACTTAAGCTGCTTTGGTATATAATATTAAGGGTCAGGTTACTCCGTATTCAGTTGAACATTATTTCCCTACCAAACTCCCAGAGCATAACAGACAAAACTTACCTTAAATTCACTACCGCTGATCTTCTCGTACATCTCCTTGAAGACAGCGCTGGTCTTCACTTTATCTTGGAACACCTTCTTCATCTCGCTCAGTGGCAACAACGCCTCCACGTCGTCCAAGAAGTTACGGAAGGTCCTGTCTGAAGGGCTGATCCTGCTGGATGATGGCGAGACATCGGGCAGTCCAAGGAGGTCGTTCACAGTCTTGATGTCGTCGTAGATTGGCACGCCGTTGGCGCACAGATACGAGTACAACTGTTGAACAAAACGACACAAGACATCTCAGAAAAACATCACCCGATCCTCGTGTTTGTTATCATTATTATTTACTTCGATACTTTCTTAATCAATTGGTGACTTACGCAATATTCTAGCCTTTAAACTTGAAATGGCAATATGCAACGTGGGAGCAACTATGCTTTGAATGCATAACTTTAAACGGAGCATTTTTTTTCCTACGCCTAACAGAAAAGGATATAATTATGTAGAAAATATTGTGAGGAGGGTGATGGAGCTTTTCCTTGCGTACAGAACTTAGCGGGTGTTTTCATATCAACTTCATATTATATATATATATAATATATATATATATATATATATATATATATATATATATATATATATATGAAAATAAGTTCTTTTATGGCCAACTTGATATTTTTGAACGCCTAGAAAAACCTTTTCTTTAAATAATTAAGATTATTTATACTCCAATTACCTACTGTGTATATGTCGACACTGTGAAATAATTTAATATATAAAAAAAATTTATGTTACCCCAACTAACAATAAAATATCAGGGAATCACTCTTCACTAATTTCGGTGTTAAAAATTTAAAAAAAAATAGTAGTAAAATATGAGTCACAAAATTTCCTTATAATGTGCTGTTTTCTATAAAATATATTGACATAATGTAAATTTAAATAGCATATGTTTAGGAAATTGAATTTTTATAAAACATGGGTCCCATTCCAACTAAGAGGACTTTGGAATCTCAAATTTGCAGTTTCGTTAAAAATGTAAAGCGTTTGTGAAGAAATTGTTTTAATAATAAGTATTTAATAATGAACGCCAAACAAAGCTCTGAAAACTTCTACTGTTTGCTCTTATGTCACATGCATTTTTGAAATAATTACAGACAGATGCGATTTACAATCGTCTAAAAGTTCAGTTTTTAAAATCTAACTCACGAATATATTTAGCCAAAACATTTTTTTTTTTTTTTCCATTTTAAAACTTTTTCTTTCGCCAAATAAGACTTCTTCGGACATTATAAATTTGCAATAACATAATACTACTGTTAGTATATATATATATATATATACATATTCGTTTTTTTTACTCTCATAGGCACTGCAAATACGTTACCAAATTTATATTTATGAGTGAGGTTGTTATATATAGACATACTTAATATTCTAGATATTTATTTTATGAATTTGTATCAGTAACACGAATATGTGCAACATTAATAACAAAATTTCATTTGCAATGTGTTACCTAATGGTAAACATTTGTCTGAACTGGGAATCAATGACTGTGTTTTTTGTTTTACCGTTTGAATTCAGGGGATATCACAATGACATCAGTGAATTTTAGACATTCTACTAATTAGTAGGAAGGTATATGTCTAAATGTTTCTATTTCGAAGACTTATTTACACAAACGTTACAAGTAAAAACATTTTTTATCAGATGACACCTAATGCCGTGTAATAAAAGTATAACATAAAAGAAATATATATTTTTTGAACAAATAAGCTAACTCATATGTGAATTCGTTGCTTCGGGATTCATCTGCAGACACGTTATACGACATGCTTTCAAAAATATTGTACAAAATAAAATAAATACATTTAAAAACTTGAAACTCATAACTGACAATATAGCCTCTCGGTGTAAGACATCCGTCTAACAACACAAGATCAGGCAGTTCGAGGCAGCCTGCTTCAACAAGAAATTTTTCATGTTCTGAAAAATAAGTACAGATTGCAGCGCATCCTATGAGCCGACAAGCGATTAAAATAGACGACGCAAGAAGGATAGGGCTAACATGCCGCTAAGTAAAGGCAACAGATCACATATTTAGGATTACCATAAGTAAACTTTTGCTGTGACCACCAAGCCACTCAGTACAGGCAACATAGCAAATAGTCAGGATTACCGTATGCTTTTCTGGGGCCACCATGTTGCCCAAATTAAGACAACACAACAGATTGTTAGCACTGCCATATGTTACTGCTGGGTACGCAATCAGCTCTGTAATGGCATGAGAGCAGCATTATAAGGAATAACTTCCTGGACTGATTCATAACTCCACTCGTTTGTATTCGGAACATTTTATTCTATAGAAAGTAATGACCTAACTGATTGGAACGCATTGACATTTTACAATATCGTATTTTTTCTTTACCATATACCTTTAACAGTATTCGTTGGGTAGCCGAAATCAGTCTGTTGTCCCTATTCTAACCGTCTTGGAGGCTCGCGGCTACGTAATCAAGGTTCCTAGAAAAATATGTTTGTTTCAGTGTATGCATAACGCAAGGCAACGCATGCAAGATTACTGAAATCAGTATGGACGCATTAGACTACGTTACCAACGCTTGACGTAGTGTGATAGGAGGCACTCTGTGAGAGTGCATTAAGACGTGTGACCGTGTTGTGTAATCGCCAGTCATACAGGGAATTCATATATCTCAGTGGTCTGATTGTAGAACCAATTGGTACGCGATGGCATAAACACGTTAGGAAGTTTCTGGTAGACAAAGACAGACCGAGGTAAGACATGGGTTTCTCTAATATGCTTCAAGCACATGTTCTGTATTCTACACGTTGTCCAATTTCACTCTACAGATGTTGGAGTGAATAGCACAAGCTAGAGGACTGGTTCGCAGTCCCATATGTAAAGCAGTCATTCACACTAGATCATAAAATACGATTTTTCGAGCGGTTTCGCAAACGGAACGGATGGAATGGTGTGTGACTCCACATCATGTTCAGCGATGAATTTCGGTTCTACAATGCCACATATTACCATCGAGTGCGAGTATGTAGATGTCGAAGGTATATGACGAAAACACACACCGGTATTACTCCGTCATCTTAGTGTACGGTACCAATGGTCCTGATCTCAAGTATCCTCTGTTAGAGATTCGGCGCACTCTGATTGCACAGCGATACGTCATTGACACTCTAAGTCCTTGGTAGTTGACCCTGATCAAACAACCACAAGGTACAGTGTCTCAACAAGATAACGCATCCTACAGGCATTATGTAAGATCAAATAGACTGCCTGTGTAGTGACATAGTGCCTTCCTGGCTCGGAATGTCCCCAGATCTGACCTTGTAACCATGACTATAAAATCGTATGGCCTTGCAACACATGCAATTTAAAAATGTGATGCAAATACACTTACGTCAATGACGAGCTTCTCGCTGTTCACCGTCTTGACGATAGCTGCAAATTCCTCGCCCTTCATGTATTTGACCACTTCCTGCACTTGCGCGTCATTGGCGATGTATTTCACGCCTATTGCCTTGATCTTGGAAACAGGGATCAATTTCGTGATGTCCTTAATTTCATCCTCGAGGCTAGGTTTCGCTGAAACAAGGAAAACATCCCCTTATATAACAGTGTATAAAACAATTCAATGAATGATTGCCGTTGTACAAATAAATAATATTATGCCGCAACATTCCCCTTTATTTTTTTATTTCAAAGACTTTTTATTTTACAGTTTACATATTTTTTGGAATAACTAGAGTGGAACAATTGTAGAAGTGATATAATCTTTTCGCGTTTTCTTCAAACACTTGGAATCAAATCCTCGGAAAAATTACACTATGGATGACTTGCTTGTTTGTTACCTAAATATGTAATGTGTCACAACCGTCTCATACTTCTGTAAACATAAATGTATATTATTTTTGCTTGAATTGAACGTTTACTTACCTTTAATCTATGAATTATTAAGTTTGTTTACATATAATGGAAATAAAAGCAGGGAGAAAATGTGTGTTTTCTTAATGCTCAGTAAGAAATAAGAAATATTGATTATTCAAAATATTATTACACTCAGTGCCCATGTATGCGTTTTACTGCCACTTAGGTGTAATTTCCTAGAATTGTTTAAGCTTTTCTCGCTTGAGGCGGTAGGAGAAGCATGGAAGGAGAAGTTTAGCAGAGCTTTATAAACGATGGATGTAACCGTGAATGAATTATTCTGAATATGCTATACGTAGACATGATAGTGGAGAATATAACATTATAAAATTTGTGTTTAGGGCTGCTTTTTCTTATACGCGTCTAAATTATGTTTTTTTTTTCTACTGGATAATATTCCAATAAAGCTCAGTAAATTTTAAGAATTGATAATTTGCTCCGGATATTCCGTCTGAAGCTTTAAGTACCTTTAAAAAAAGAATAAACATTAATGTTACACTAACATTAGCTTTGAATTATGTTATTGCTTAATATGTAATATTTAAACATATGAGCCATATTTTCATTTGAGTTAAAATGTGTGTAAATTAATTGGACACTACTGTCTGTACGACCACAAGTTAAGATTCGTTTTCTGTTAGGCAAGCTGTTATTTCGCCACACTAATCCTGTCACTGGACAGTAGAAAATGCGCAGTAGTATCTTCCAAGCTAGAATGTCGTCTACATTATTTGACACCAAAAATGTTGTATTCGTGTCATTGTCTTTTGAATTATTACGTTTTGCACACCTCATTATGTGCTTGTGTTATTTGGAGAATGTGTATGAATATTGCAAATGTGAATAAACAATATTAGACATTACAGGTACTACCACTTTGCCACTAGTTATAAATATATTCAAAAACCGATAAAGGATTGACAGGTTTATAGTAACAGTAGCTATAAAGGTCATAATCAAACAGGTGACAATAAACACCTACTTGAAGAAGTGCATTTCGTGTCGGAGTAGGCGAGGGCGAGAACTGCCACGAGAACAATCAGGAACTTCATCTGTAAACAAGTACACATTTTTGATACAGTCACGCTCCACTATGAGTAAAAACTGGTTATCCAAACTTCTAAGTAAAACTACGAAAGGGTGCGATTTCTTACACTATTCATGTGATTCATAAAAATATGATTACATTTCCCATTCCTAGCAGACGCCAGTAATAGTTCAGAAGTTGAACTGTTATAAATTAACGGTTTAGCGTATCGCTCTGAAATGTTTTGATACATATGTCCAAATTTGTGGGACATTCACAACCAACTCTTCGTTTCGTTATTTTCGAGCTGTAGTGAAATATGGTGTCAAAATTATTTATTCAGCCTGTGAAACGACTTGAGTAAATTTTCGTGTCGTATTCAAAATTTTCCACACTACAAATTTTTCAATTGGAAATAGAATATTATTTTAATGTCTTGCTGAAAAGTATGCTGGAAAGTTCACTTACAAATCCAATTCCCATTACATAAGAGACGTTTGTAATTATTGGATGCAATTTAAGTACAGGCCTACGAGTGTACATTCTGTTTGAGCAGTCTGAACAAGTGTATGAATCTCTTAAAGATATGTGTACAATTTGAAGAAATTTTTTTTTTACTGAAACTATTTTAATCGATTTAGAATAGGTGATTTCAAACTATAGCAGAATATGATTCCGAAATACTGCTGTAAATTGTGCTGTGTTTGTTATTGACATTTTTTTGCTCTCATGCTTGAACATTCACTTTACACCGAATTCGTACGTCGGTTCAACACATAATATTTTTTAATCTTTAGAGATATTTTTCACCAAGGCAATTGAGCATGATACAAATTACTCAGATTGAAGGCAATGGATTTCTCATAAGTCATTTTTCATCGGTCAATAAATTTTGTGACAGCAGTACATTTTAAATAAAAATCTTTTACGAAAGAGTTGCAGACATAATACATGCACATTCCAAGAATCCATATCGTGCAAGTCATGAGTTTAAATGCTTCCCTTATGGTGTAAAATACCACATTACACCAACCCTTGTACTGTCAGCCCACCACAATACGTTTCAGAAAATGTAAACAAAGGCAAAAACTGGTAAAATGAAAAGGACTATGAAAGTCGTTCAAAACAAAAACAACTCATATTATGATAATCAAAAACGATAAATGACATAATGAATGAAAGAACTATCATGGAATATATTTTCTGAAATCTTGTCATTAATAAGTCCCACAAAAATTATTGTGTTTTCACGTAGTGTAAATTGAGGTGCGATGACTGAATTTCAAACAGTACAGGGACTACTGTTTTTCTTTACGGATATGAATACATTCACAATATTTATCTCTTTGTAAACTAATGTAACCCTTACTTTTGAAATTATGACCTTATATGGCTGCACTTACAACTTAACTAAGCTGTGTCACTGGATTGGTTAGCAAAAATATTTTCCAGATGTATATAAATTTTTAAGTAATTTATCGTAATGTTACTATCTAAATGCAAAAATACTTCGGATCCATGCTAGTCGAAACAGTGGTGTGATACTTGTATCGAAGTATTCTTTTAAGCCGCTTTAAAATATTTCTCTTAAATACTGTAAATACTGTAGCTAATCTACCAGCAGTAATTTAATTTTCCAAAATTTATTTCGTTAGTTAATGTATCATCAAAATACTTGCCTTATAGCTAATGTTTTATTAGTCATTTCCCCCAGGTTTGAAAACGACACTAAACACTTACAATAAGTTTCCATAATCGGCGCCCAATTCCGTATGATTTTCACACCCAATAATTTCAGAATTTCATTCAGTGTTTTAAAAACAGAATGAATATTTCTGTTTAACAATGGCTGCGAAGACAATGTCACACAGGCCTCGAAATCAGCAAAAAATAACATAAGAAAAATTTATTTCTAAGGTTTCTGTGAGATATAGTTTCTTGATCCATACAATAAATATTCGTAGAGAATCGGGGTTGTATGATGCAAGAGATAAAACGATGCTCTGAAGTAGGATAAGTAAATCATTTTATATATGAGATCATTCTAAAGTTTAGTGAAGAATATAGGAAATAATACAGAATTAAATACATTATTTACAGTTTTCAAAAAATGATGATTGCACCATAGTAATACATAACTACTGTAGAAAATCAATGTTAAGTGTTTTACAAAACATACTTCGTACAATAGAAAACGTTTTTAACAGTTGGGTAAAAAGTTTTAAAAAATAGCATCTTTTAACTCTCTTGAATTTCTTAGGTGGTAGCGAAAGGTATGATTGTAATCTGAGATCCATTTTAAGCACATGAAAAAAAAAAATCGAATACCTTTTTAATAATGAGCTCTTGGCAATGGTTGAAATTATTAATGCACAAATTTATATGAAGTTAAATATTTTGTATGAATCGTATACACTCAAATTTGTGTAAATAACATGTAATCTAAAAGAATATATTATTCTACTTTCAACAAATATTCGCAAAATTATTTATTGAATTGCTATATGAAATTAATGTATGTAATTCTTCATGTTTCCTGACAAACGCCGTCAAAGACAGCATTTTTAAGCATTATATTAGATTACTTTAAACTGAAATTGGTATATCTGCCTTGTGTTTTACAAATAGTGTAAAATCTGCGCAGATAATATAAAATATATGATTTGTTGATCGCTAGACCAGTTTCAAAAAGGAGAAACCGTTAGTAGACAAACCAAAAACACGGTTAAACTTCGCGACGAAAACGGTTGCAATTAATACGCTCACTATTTTAACCAAACCACAGCTCATTCACTGTAGTACAATCATTACAAGAAGCGTCTTTTAAGTCGTTTCTCCAAGGCATGGAAATTCTAAAAACAAAAATACATCACTATTTTTTTCTGTAACGACACTGGCTATACACTGAATTGAGAAAATTTTTGATGATACATAGTATAAGATTGCAGGATTATTCGAGAGGTTTTAGAAAGAAAAAGAAACGAAATTAAATTATTTGACATGTGACTTAACAGTTTTTTTTCGTGTATCACGCTTGTAAACCGAATATATTAATTATCTACAACAATTTTTTTAATAGGCGGCTGATATTTGGACATTACTGACATTAATTATACTCTATCATTAATACATACACTTTACTACATCATCTCAAAGCAGTATGATGTATCTTACACATTATAAATATAATAAAACGAAAAGAGCGCTGGTATTACCTTGCCGATATCTTCAGCTGTCTACAACTGCAGAGGATGGATCTACACAGATGCACGTTTTCGGTTTTTCACGCTTTTTATACCAACTTAACTTGCAGAAAAAATAAATGTCAAGTGTTTTTACATTATGTTTACTGCCTCCACTCAAGAACACGCCCACTTTCACGAGTGTAGTGAAGCTTAAGGTCAAATATCAAGCATTATCTCGCGCCAGTTATCCATAATCTAGCTTGTTGCTAAGCAGTACTTTTTTTACGTTACCTTACTATTTCAATTAATATTTAATGGAATATCGTTATCCAAAATTATAACGACCACATCTTCGTAATAATAAATTAAACAATCCGCTCTTTGTTGAAAAACAGTTTACCAAAGACAAAATTCTTAATATCCCTAAATATTCAATTCGCAATTTTTTTCTAAACTTATGAATTTCCAAAATGTATATCTTAAATTGGTAGTAATATTTGAAACATTTAATTATAATCTTTTAATCTTCACTCTTTATATTTTCTCTGACCCACACATTCTGTTGATTCACAATTTTATTTTTCAGTACTTCAGATTTGCAGAAAACATTGAAATGTAATAACTATTTCCACAAATTAAAATTATAAAAATATAATATAATGAAGATGGGTTAATTTCGCATTCCGAATGTTTGAGACAAAAACCGGTGCAAAGGTGAGGCTAATACTTAGATGCACTATATTTTCGGCTGTAATGTGTAACATTAAAATTGTATGGTGAGATGTATAGTACCATATTTTTAGTTGTTTCAGTTCAATATCTTTTCTAATGGTATATTTACGCCTGAGCGTTTTCCACATCATGAAAAAAACGACCGTGTTAAATAAAAGTCAGATGTAATATAAGTATGAGGTACATATTTGCTATCTGTTCGTAACTTTCAAGAAGAAGCGAATATATGGATGTACGCAGCCCACCATTTTTACTCCAGGATATTCAAGCAATGACTTTCCTTCTAAAATACGAGTTCTGAAATTTTAATCAGTGTAGACTTACTGGGAAGTTGAATCTATTTGAAGAGACTGATCATATGTGGTCATTCCCCAAATATATGGAAGCTTATGTTGATATGTAACACCTTCGTTTAGTTGATTCCAGCACCGATAGGTACTATCATCACGACACGACCTGTTGTAGTAGTGTTTGGAGAACTTAAGTGAAGACATGTTTCAGTGTTTCCAAAAAAACTGATTTGTATAAATATATTATTTTATCAATTAAATGGTTTATCAGTTGACGTTTTCTTTTTTTATCCAAATGAAACAAAAGTTAAATACATACAACCATACCAGTGCACTTATATTTTAAGAGGGGGATTTCAGTAAAAAAAAAAATACAGTGACACAATCTCAATATGTATATATATATATGTGTGTGTGTGTGTGTGTGTGTGTGTGCGTGTGTGTGTGTGGAGTGTATAATACCGTCTGATATACAACATAAACGTACATACATGAGCATTTTATAAGAGTAAAATAAATTTTTTAATAATTAATTTAAATATCAAAGGAACATGAGTATTCAATACATTTCACAACTAAGACCTTCTCTTTTGAAATTTAGTAAGTTTAAAACAAAACATGATATATTCAGCAAAACAGCCACTGAAATCACCTTCGAGTACCCGTTTGCAAGTATTAGCCATAAGGGTACAACAACTTTCTTAATTTTGTAGGTTACATGTTTTATCGTCCAAAAAATAACGCAATCATGTTAATTAGTTGCCAATGTTAAGCAAAACTTTGTTCAACCAGTTTATGAACAGTTCATGTTAAAGAGAGCTGTAAGCTCGGAGCTCGTGGCATGCGAACGAAATAGTTAATTTTACTTGGTGCTGGAGAGAAATAACATTTCGTCTGCTGCGTAGTCCAAGAAGCAACACTCAAGAAGAAACCAAGAAAGGGTTTGAAGAAATCGTCCCAGGAGGGATGATGGCCACGATCTACTGCATCGTAGAACGAAACTCCAACATGTGTACCGCTACAAGATATATATAAAAAAAAAAAAAATGTGGCTCGGCACACACAAAAATATCATGAAATTGCAAACGAAATCACTAATAATTTAAGTTACCCTTATCGGTGAGTGAAATTACCAATTACATGGAAAGAAGAAAGTAGATAAGTAGATAAATATTCGTGAAAAAACTAAAAGCTGTATGGTTAAGTTCAACTAGGAGGCAAAAACCCCGCGAACAGGAATTTATATGAAATCGATCGTGCTCATTATGGTATGACTGATCTATAAGTAATACATTATTTATAAAGATGTATTAAACAGAGATAAATAAAAAACCATTTCTTTAGGTTACTTTAAATTATATTTGAATCTTGTAAATACTAAATACTCATTTAATTATTAAGTAGAATTTAGTTTTGGACACAACATATCAAAATTATTTAGATTTAGATCAAATAATTTATCTATTCAAGTTAACAAGACCATGCGACAGTAAAATAATTTAAATAGATTCTCAGTGTTCTCCTTTTTTAATGGCATAAACAAATCATAATAATATAACTGGAGCACTCTTTAACTAAACCAATCATTTTTGTGAAGAACTAATTAATGAAAAACTTATTAAATTTATAGTAACAAAAAAATTAAAGCTATGACAATGCGACTTGCACAATGTGTATCCAAAGAACCACAACCCGTAAGAATTACGTTATTTACGTAGATATATCCCAACTTGTAAGATATTGGTGAGAGGCGAGCTACCTATCCGCTATGCCACATTGGCCTGCAGTTAAGTGCTGGAGACTAGCTACTCCATTGAGAGCCTGACTTTTCTTAAAATATGTCCAGTAATTACACTTGATTTCTACAATAAATAAAAGACTGATTTTGCACCTTCCAAGATGTCTATACCTAGATTACACATTCTGAAATGTTAAGAAAAAAATTACATGATTTCCTTTGTATCCACTTCTGACAGGCAAATAGTTAATTTTATATATTTACATTGAAAAGTACGTACCAATAAAAAATATTGATTTAGGCCAAAACTTTATCAGTGCCATGTTACAGGCAAAAGAAATACGTGATAAATTGATGGCTGTTTAGGAATAGTGATCTGTGGCACATAAGTACATATTTACATCCCTTGTCAGACCACTTCGTGCCTGGGGAATCATGTCCATGTTATATGGTTTAGAATAAGCCACACGGATAAGTTTTCATCTGGTAAATTTGCACATAGTTGTTAGTAGAATAGGAATGTACGTCCGGGCACAAAGGGTCAAGGGTTCGAAGTGGAGACGACCGACCGCCTTGTTGTAACGTTGATCACACACCATTTTGGATCTAAGTGACATTCATCTTGACCTTAAGCCTCGTATATTTGGCCCCGCGCGAAAGATCTTGATTATCTTATATGAAACCGAAATATTCCAAAAAATTCAAAAACATCCCAAAAATTTCAAAAAAAAAATACTAAACAAATTATAAGTGCATAAAAAAATATTTTAAGACACGCAGGATATCCGTAATACGATGGCATGAGGTGCTGCTACTAAGCTCTACTAACGAAGACACGAATGACCCACTTTAAATTTTATTTGCTCTTTAGTTGGTTCCCTTCCAAACACCTTCTTCATCATTCAACTTCTAATGTGCGTCTGTTTTTTGTATCGGCCGCTAGACCACACTGGAAACTCATGTTTCGGGCATCAGCTGCCACAGATAGTTTACTGTCGGCAAGAGTGCTATTGACCTGTACTAAATGCTGACGAGGTGCGTACAGGAAAAGTACATAAATTGTAATTTTAATTGATATTTTATTTTAAAAGTATGTATTTTTTATTTAAATATTTTTTTTAATATATAAGCAGAAGCTTTATCGCCAATTTTTGTAAGATAAGTAAACCAATGTGTATATTTTAAAGACTAATTATATTGAATATTGTACAACATGAGAATAAGCAAATGAATAATATTCACGTAGGTAGGCCTATATTAATTTGCAATCTTCAGTATTCACCACTAGATTTCTGTATTAGTGAAGCAGGAATTCTAGCAGGCTGGGTAGCCCCACCACTTGACATACGATAAGGCATAATACTTTAGAACGAACCATAGCACTCCTCCTGTACAAGCTCGCTTAAATTATATCTATAACAGACTCGTAATTGAATGTGTACCCCACTGAAATAATACGTTTTTCAGAGAAGCAGAATGGAATCTAGAAGAAATTAAACACACATCACTATGAATATATGAATTCAATTTATTTACTTATTTTACACGTTATAACTGTCTATTTATTTTGTACATTTGGTCTCTACATTAGCAGATGTTTGTATATCATGGATTGTAGACAACAGTCTCATTTGATATAACCAAGATCTTTACTTCATCGATGGTCAAAGATACTATCTCAACAATGTGTGAGAGTTTCCCACATTTATATAGGTTAATCAAATGCTTGAGTCTATAAATAAGTTCAATCTTGTCTTTGGGAAAAATAAAACAATAGTTTTTGACGCGTTCTGCATTTTTCTCACTTCAAACCACATATAGCAAAGAAATCGTTGGAGAAATGTGTGGGATCGCTGAGGGAATCGCTATACTTCTCATCATATACTTCATCAACACAGTCATCATTTTCACTATCATAAATTCTCTCTTCGTGATTGCCTTTAACGCCTGCTTCGTCCTCACTATTAAGTTTACTTTTCCTTGTGGGAGTCGCTTGTTTATCAACAGTATTTAGAGCCGACGATCCTTTATTTTAAGTCACGTCGTCAGTTGTTTTCATCGTCTTCAAGCGTACATGAACTGCTTAAGGCTACTCTTGCCAAGTGCTGACTCAGCAGTGCTGACTCTTGCATACTGACTCCTACATACTTACCCCTGCATACGTACTCATGTTGACTGACTCCTTCCGAGACTGTTTTATTTTAATTTATGGATTCATGTCTACCAGCATCGCATCCCTTGCACAGAACCCGAAGTTCTTCTGCTATAAATGTTTAACGTAACAACATGAGAGCACTCTGAGACAACACATATACACCGTTCGCGTGGGTACTGGCAATACTTATTGTAAAACAAACAAGAAGAATGCTTATGAGTCGGTCGCAAGGGAACGAGGCTGCGGCCGACCAGCCACTATATTTCCCTCAAAATTTCCCTTTTTCCTCAGAATTTACTAATTTTCCCTCGAAATCGTCCGATTTTCCCCCCAGAAAAAAAACCTAATTTTTTTTCCATTTATAATTTGTAATTTTTCCTTTAAAAAAATTACTCTCCCCTCCCCTAAATGTGCATTGGAAGCCAACCAAAACCTTCAGAGTACAATTCGGCGTGTTTTTTTAAAGGCCATAACAGTGGTAATGTTATATGTTTCATAGGCAAAAACTGTCTACCAAATCAATACACAGGGTCCAGGGTCCGGGGCCGAAACCGACCGGTCGTTATATTGTCGCCCGACCATCATGTCGGATCTAGATGACCTTGACCTTGAACGTATTCCCATTACCTCGAATTGCCGTGAACCCTAATAAATCTCAAGATTACCAGACAATTTCAAAATAATTTAACATATTAAAAAATATATACATATATTAAAAATAATTTTAAATATTTTTAAAAAAATTAAATTTACAGAGGTTCCCCCACCACCACGTCCAGCTGACGACTGTCCTACACCAATGTTTTTCAATGGTTTATTAATAGCATGTCCTTCAACCCCCTCCCCATTTAATACACCACTCTCACCGTATTACCTCCCCACCAGCACACAGTCCTAGGCAATGTGCCCCGAGAGTGGTTCAATTAGGCCCCGCAGTGATACTTGTGGGCCCCGATAACGACCAAGATGAGAGTAACGTCCAATACACTGAGGAAATAGACAAAAGCCTTAAAAAATAGAATAATTAATGTAGACATTACGTTATGCTAACACACATTATTAGTAAGCCAAGGATTTAGTAAGTGCCTACAACAGTTAAACACACTCAAAACATATCTTGGCATATGTGCGGACGTGATGACTATGCGTAGTATATATTTGTTCTAGGTGCATAAATGTATTTATACTAATTTGGTGCCATGGTGCCTCAGTGGGAAGAGGCAGGATGTAAGGAGCGGTGAAATTTTGAAGGTTATTTTACCCAGGGCACTAGACATCGTGGACGATGTCATGTGAGTCGGTAAAGACGAGGTTTCCACTAGGGTCATTCGGCCAACGACCAATGCTATCCTGGACTGCTGCTCCTTATAAATGCGCCGTACAATTATTACAATTGCGTAGTGCGCAGTGACCTGTTCGGGTCAGCTCACACACATATGTTATGAAATATTGCAGCATGCAAAAGCTCGCCGATTAAGTTGATGAAATGAGTTATTGGCTAGTTACACACCTACATTTACACACATGATACTTGCACATTAACGAATAAAGAAAATACCTATTAAGACACTGGGTGAAAAAGGTGACGGTATTCTAAGGGCTCGTACGCTGAAGTACCCAAAGCCCACGAAATAATATCCACATTAAACACTTTCAAACAAATAAAATGGATTTAGTTACATGCTTAGAGTAATATAAAATTGTTTTGAATTAAACATTAATCTTAGACCGAGGGCTTAAAAGCTAAATAGAAGTCAGTAATATAAGAAAACATTGTTATGAAGTGCATGAACTTAAAAAATGTAACGAATAATAGAAGTGCCCACATAGATAGTTAGAAACAAGGTTTCATATAATAATGTTATATATATATATATATATATATATATATAAGAGGATAGAGAATGCCTCATTTTATTACATTATCCTTTAAAGAAGGTTAAAGTTGTGAAAATATCTTAACATGATAGAATAAGGTAGCTCATTTAAAGCTCTATAACAAAAAAAAAAATAAATAGGAATAAATTTGAAGTTATTTTTGCCAACAAGTTAATAAAATTTATAGGGCAGCATATTGATAATATAACTTAAATACAGGAAGCTGTTTGTGTGTGTTAACAAATGTTCCCAGTATAAAACACGCAAGACGTATACACATAAGTTGTAGCATAAGTGACCAGAGTCATAGTATATTTTAAATTTAATACTGCTCAAATGTTGTAATTAGATAAGTCTACATTGATACGGGATAACAACGATGTAATTTTTATAAAAACAGGGAAAGGAAGTAAGTTTGTGCAGTTATACAGTTTTGTACTGCAGGGAATACTGTACGTAGAACCGCACGCTTGCGTGCGTTGACGTGAAATCGGTCATCAAGTTCGCGGCGAAACGCTGCAGACTCATTACGATACTGTGACACCACATTTCAAAAACCACCTCACCGCGGTCCTCCACTCTGCATTTCAACAATGCCGCATCGCCCAAGGGATGACGACGGCGACCCGCAATTGCGCAAAGCTGCCACAATACCGTGTGTTCGAAGTGCGCCTCGATGTTTTGCCAACACAAGTTAAGTGCACAATCACATTATACAGCCGACAGCTGTTAGCGTTAATTGCGAAACTTGTGGTTGTGCCAAAAATAACATTATATATAACATCTAGCATGCATATTATAATTCGCTTATTTATAAAGACTATTATTGAGCTCGTTAAGAAGGGCATGGGAAGGATGCGCATAATGAAACGTAGTGTATTTACTTGTCTAAAAAATATTTTCAACAATTCATCTCATTAACCCCGCTACGTTTCGTTACTGAGGATGGGTGTCACTGGAATGTGTACTTTACTTATATGTAATCTATTCTTACACCTACAATGTATAAATTATTCTCCTATTACACTATGCGAGCCGCATATTATGTAAACAAGGTGGAATTTCAATTATTGTTACGACGAAAGTTGTAACACACTTCCTTAGTTAATTTACCCGTGTTGCGTGCATAATATATTTTAGTGTTGACAACCCGATAGATTATAGTTCAAAATATGTCAATTCCTAACCATTCTGACATAACACAAGAAAGACATTGGTGATGTTTTAAAACTCTTCATTAATTGGTAAGTATGGTTTCAACAGTATTTTCAACCCACTTTGATAACTTAACATTAGTGCTAATAATTTTTTTTTAAACTAAGATTTTAGCTCATATCACAGACATAATGCAAGGTTTTGTACTGTTCAAAGTGTGTGTGAAAGTATTCAAAATTAAATCTATGTGTTATTTGAAGTCAACTTTTGCACGTTAAATCTCATCGGTGTGAAAACCTTCTGACCATTTATTTACATTATCTGAAGATTTGTTTAGTAAAGTAATTAAAAAAGTAATATATATTTAAAACAATATAAAGTTTACATTCAACAGGATTATATACCCGTCAATGAACAATCGATATGCTTTACGACTTAATAATATTTGTCAAATTTTGTTTTCTCGTGTCAGTGTGGTGTAGTGAAAATGAAATGCATCTGCGTTACCTTGAGGTGAAAATTGAATTACAAGTCGCTCGGTAATGCGCTGTGCTGTTATACTGCACGCCTCCACGCATGCATTTCAAACGTTTGTAGCTTTTTTTTTTTTTTTTTTTTGTGAGCTTAAAACAAAAACCTAATTTAAAAATGTTTGCTATGGAAAATAACAAGAAGGAAAATACTATGGGTAACATACTCTCCTCGCTAAATCTGACACGCAGCCTGGCCGGGGCGAATACACGCACGAATATTCAGACACTCTCCACATAAGCGTGATAAGTTGTAAGCAGGATACTAAGATGTATAGAAAACTTCTCTCCCACGTGTATGGTCAACAATAAAACACAAGAACATGTATAAAATAATCTTTTTGTGAGGTAGCTATTCCATCGAAGAAGTGTGCATGAAATAGGCTGTACATTAATAAATTATTTTCAAGCATTTTCGGAATATTACATAACACATACGCGAAAGAAATACACACCCAACTAAACTAATGCTACCTGGTTAAACAAAATGTTACGCTACAAGTAATTTGTTGAATTTTCAGATCAACAAGAATTTTACATTTCTGGTACACCATTTTATCTCTTCCGTTTTAAGAAAATAGAAAGAACAGTGTCAAATTTAGCGAGGAGAGTATGTTATCCATAGTATTTTCCTCCTTGATATTTTCCATAGAAAACATTTTGAAAGTTGGTTTTTATTTCAAGCTCACAAAAAGAAGCTACAAACGTTTCAAATGCATGCCAAAATATACCACAGATTCGGGTAGTGGATAAGACAATACGTTCTACATGCCTACTCGAAATATGCAGCAACTATAATTTTACGTGCAATGCTTACTTCTGCAATTGTGTTACTAAGAAATATTAGTCAGTTACGCATTCGCGGGTTTTTTAATCAGTTTGATTTCAACCTGCACCCCTTACCCCATTAACTCCTTTCACAACTCACCATTAGTAGTCTGCTCTAGATGTGTAGTTTTACCAGTGTTATTGGAACGTAATTACTTAAATACGTCGTCATTAGTTTGCTACACTAATCACACAGAAAGTTAATTTATAAAATAATCCTACAGATTTCTGAGGCGTGTCTACAGCATACGCATTGCTATCCCGCTTAAGAATCCAAACTATTTTGCGAAAATCTTGCTGAACTGAATGGAAAAATTGTTAAATTCTCTTTACCTATTTACGTAACTTCTTTAAATTTCTAACTAATGTTTTATTCCCATAATTGTTTACGCTACATTTCATAGAATATGTAATTTATTACATTCTGAAATAAGGATGTGGATGTTAAATTTCTAGGAGTGTATTCGCTCTGTATCAAGCAAGGTTATTTTGTTCTCAGTCATGCGTTCTCACGGTAACTGCTAACAAGTGCTAGCTTTTTGAAGTGTTTATGAAATATTGTACTCCTCACGTATCTACACTTATATAATGGATTTATCAAATCACGCTATGCATGCCGCCAGATTGTGGCGACAAGTGGTACTTCTCGCTAATTTTAGCTATAAACACATCTCCGGAAATAAAACTGAATAAAGAGGAATGAAAACCCACGACTGGCTCCACGAGATATTGCAGAACATTTTTACAAATAATTAAAATATATAATATAACAACAGAGATTGGAACTGCTAAAACGATGTTTTTTTTTTTTTGTTGTAGACAGAAGGGAATATTATTGATGTACCTAAATAGTACTCGACTGAGGTCAATAAACATGAGAAAAGCTGGATGATGACTGACATTATTGACGATACAAAAACATGAGATGGGAGCGGTAAACAATAAACGGCAACTGTGCACTTACACTAAACAAAACCTCTGATCTGAATAAAATCCAACAATTCACGGGATACAAAATCTACGCTTGGGAAAATGTAAAATTGAACATTTTTAATAGCATGTGTGTTTCGTAATTATATTTGTATTTTCAGAGTAGGGTTAATTTTTCAAAGAATTTCAGGGGATGGGCGCAGGGCCATTGAACCTAGCGCAAAGAGTGGGAAAAAAAACGTAAATTTGAAACAATCAAGAAAAGAGGAGTTCGACCATCCAAAACTTAAAAAGTATAGAAAAAGTAAAGGGATGCATCAAAACGAGGTTTGTTGCCAGGGATGATATGGAAATGTTGATGTAGGTTATCACGTAGAGTAGAGATCTTATGAAATGTATAGCTGAAACGAATTATATATAACAAAGTATAGGGTTTAGATGGCGACGAATTCTCTCGCTCTCTCTCTCTCTCTCTCTCTCTCTCTATGTGTGTGTGTATATATATATATATATATATATATATATAATATATATATATATATATATATATATATATATATGACATTTATCCTTAATACTAATTTTAAACTGTTATTACATTCTCATACAACGTTGCATTTCATATACTATGTCTTTTACAACTTGAAGGCTGAAAACCAATACCCAACATGGCATGTTTATATTATACTTATCTTCGGCAACCACAACTGAAACTATCACTGGATTAAGGGCTAAATAATAATAAATCGAAGCGTTTCCCATTCTGGAGCTATGTACTTTACACCAGTTACAGAGTCGTTTACGCGCATATGGACATATATAAACACATATCCGAAAGTTAAGCCTTGTAGTTTATCTTAAAATTAAAAATGAGCTTATTTGTAAAATAAATGGAACTCATTTGGTGTCGCAGTATGCCAGTCCGAAGACGGCCAAAATAACAACGAGGAATTTCATCTGGAAAATAAAAAACAAAATATATTTTACTTGTTGCTTTTAGAATCAAACGGGATGCAAAAATAAGAAATTAGAAGCTTTAATAGTTTGAAAACCCTCCTGCTATGGTGCAAGAATAAAACGGAAGTGTTTATAATCCCCAAAAAAATTGACTTTACAAATAGTTAACCAATTTATTTATATATCTCCCGTCTCAAGCAGAAGCATGCCAATCATTTCTATGTCACATTAAAACAGTCAGCTAACCAACAATCTGTATCGCAAGTATCAATCAGAAGTTGATTCACTTCGTAAGAATGCAAATGCAAAACAATCTATTTATGTTTTTACACTAGTATGAAACAATAACAGTTTTAACAGGCGTTTCTTGCTAGAAAAGACTGTTGAACCAGTGAAGCCGGTTAGGTGGCAACATTTAGTATAGCGGTGAGAGAAACTTTAACAAGTGGTGGGAATTCGAGATTACAACTGTAGAATGTGCTTCTTTGATGCATCAAAGATCTCTGAACACTGCAGTATTTATTTATATGATTACACCAACTGCTAAGAAGCGCCGGTTAATATTTTTCCTGGTCACTTACAGAACTTAATGTAATTTTATCCACAGTTATAAGGTGTTTTAACTGTGTGAGCATGCATTTATACATGATATTAGGCACTGGAAGTTTATAGAAATGTTCAGCACTTCCCATGAACAGAAACAAGAAAATACAACCAAAATACCGTAACATTTAATTTTCCATTTCTTCTGATACATGAATCTAGTGAACTGTTACTGCTGAAATGTATTGCCTACGTTTCATTGTAGTTAACATAGGCTACAATTTATAAATTGTTGCATTCTCTAGTATTTGCGGAGCGTTTTAACAGAGGCTGAAATTAGTGCCATAGTACAAAGCCATAGCAAGAGTGGTATATTTAAAATTGGTATTCGTCAAGTTTCCTAAATAAATTGTGTAAGAAAGGATATCGAAATATTTTATAAATGTGTCAGCGAATTTCGATTTTAGCAGCGGTTGTAGAAACTCTGTCCTTACATCTTCATTACAGCCTCTGAGTACTGCGTGTATCAGAAGCCGAGGGGGTCAAAAATTGGTGCACGACGCGGTGCCTTGAAATGGAACCAACCTCTATAGAAAAGCACCTCCCTATCATGAACCCTAAAATGGCAACTTTATATATCGCCTAGTCAAACAGTATATAATTGACGTACATATCGGTCATGTAATTACTGACTCGTAGAAAGCCCCAGTAGGCTTGGAATGGAGATCGCTTATTAAGAGCTGTGAACCACTAAGCAGAATAGTAAAAAATAAGTTCCAAAGGGTGGGCTGTCGGGTGCTCTTTGAACAAACTACATCTCATGACGCGAATCTTAGCCCTTAAAAAACTCATTATCCTACCTCAGTGTCTGTCCAGCACGGTAACGGAGCTGTACCTCCTATCACAACTTGCACTCTTCATCTGAAGGTGATTTGCATTCCACGCGTCCTCCAAGATGGAAAGATTCAAACTTTGGGTAACAGAACAGCACGCAACTAGACGTAGAGCACATTTGTGTATTGATCTTAAACATTTTCCCAATAATGATCTCAATAAAACGACTCCACTGATGGTGGCCGAAAACTAATGTATGAAACGAATTTTAACAACTGCCATTATGAACGTGAACGGACTAAGCAAAATTAAAATATAGAAAACAACAATTTAAGAATATAAAGAGATCGAAGTCACGTTTAAGACAAACAGAAAGAAGGACTTCGTAAACGCAAATTAATATACTGTGAATTACACAGATATTTCTGTGAGTATGGGTGGTTTCACAGCTGAAATAAAACCTGTGCAAAAGGAACTTTAACTATTGCACAACCTCCTTCTTTGTAAAATAACTATCATAAAAATATACAAATTGCAGTGTACATTATGGTCACAGGAGTCAAGTAATACAACAAGAAAGAGAGGATATATATGTTATTATTGCTGCAGTTACTTTGGTTTCTTCATAAAAATATTATGAGAATAGCAAATCACATTAATGCACAAGGAGGTAACTATAGAAAAAATCTAACATTAAAGTTATACTTCACACGGTTGTACTCAGAGGCTGCAGTCAATGTGACATTCTTACTGTACTGAACTCCAAACTACTGTAAATTATTTCGGATCAGAAATTTTAAACTGTGCCGCAGATTACTTTCTCATCGTTGCCAAACCAGTTCTCGTCATATCAGTATTTCACTTGAATGGTTACGGCCACAAATAAAAAGTAATCGTAAACGATATTGCAAGATCATGAGTTGAAGGTTTAAGTATTTGGAGTAATGTCCAAGAATGACTACATAATTTATGAAACAAGTTGAGGCAAACGATTCCAAAACGTTTATTATCCATTAAAGAAATCGAATATTTTTTAGTCCGTTGGAGTCTTGGCATTCTTTTGTCGAGAAATCTGCCTAAAATGGTGCCAAAAGTTTTGTTTTCGTGTTAGAATTAAGGATGACAGATGCATGCCCTTCCAAAGTCTCCCTTCCCAGAAGCTTTGTACAAATTAGTGGTTGAATAATGTATCCATTACTTCCGAAACCAAATTATATCTTTGCTAATATGGCTTCTGTGTGTTTTTTTTATTCAACCACTTCTATAATATTTCTTTGAACAACGTTTACTATAGCAAAGTGTTTCGTGTACAAAACTTACATTTAAAAAACGGCTCTTCTCCTATGTAGTGTTTCAAATCGTCCCTTGTTGAACATGTTTTTGCTTTTCAAGAAACTATTAGGATCTTGATAGATAAACTTAATTAAATATAAATTATCTAATAAATGTAGGCCTGAATTTTGTCAACAAGTTTTGCTAAATGGGCAAAATATTGGGTTTGGATATGTTGGGTACACGATCGTTTTTTTTTGGTGTGAATACGTCGACGTTGACGCGCTCGGACGCCATGATATTTTTTTTTACGTTCCCGGCACCGCTTTACTCCATTATACGAGGTTTTATCGGTATCACTGGATTTATTTTTGAGATACTCTTACCAACCATATACGATTTCTGTATTTCGACTTGGCTTTTTGACCAATATAAGTCGTAATTTTGTTAAGCTTTCTTAACTTTTTACATTAAACTCATGCAATTTCACCATAACCAGGTCACACAAATGTTTCCATACACACAATCGATTAATTTTGATGAGAGCTGTTGATTGAAACTCAAACGAGAGTCGTAGCTTATCGTAGTCTAAAGTTATAGAATGTAGAATTTATGATATTTGGCGAAACAAACTCAAAATGGAGGTCATCCCCCCCCCCTCCAGGAAACCACTTCACAGCACGCTATGCTTCGCAGTAAAAACACAACGTAACATAATCTTTGATCCTTTGGCAATTGAGTGGTGTAATTGAATTTTGAATGTAGACGAGAGATTCGGAGCTTAAATACCAAACTGTTTCCGCCGATTTTGTTATCATCGGACTTTTTGGATTCCCCCCACTATGCTCCAAATTTAAAGAAGAATTCACGTCAAAAACGTTTCGTGATTGGTCACCGCAGTATTGAGCTACATATCGTTTTCCACTTCGAATGGAGGTTCCGAATTTACATGAATAGGGAGAGACAGCGATAATGCTATCTGATACATTCAAAAACAAATTCTGACACTTAGTCTCTAGTTCACGTCACTAAAATTTAAATAAGACTGCAAATTTTTATTTTCGCCGTTTCCTTGTGTATAATAAACTATACATCGGAAAGTCCGGATAAAACATGTACTGCAAGAAACAGTAAATCAATTTTATATAATATATCGCTGAGAAATATAAAAAAATAAAATATCAACACTAATCTTCCCGGATAGGATATAAATTTACGAAATTAAAAGAATACTATAAATGGAGGGATTAGTTTCCGCAATTTCAAAATGTAAGACGAAAATATAAGTAAACTAAACACATAAAAACTAAAATTATTTCCTTGAGCAGAATATATAAGTTCTGCTAGAATTATTTCAATCAAAATAGAAACGAAACATTTTCTAAAAATGTCTTGCCAGAAGGAAAAAAAAAAAAAACAAGAATATACAGGTTGTGTCGTCAATATTCCTTGGTTGAAAGAAATACAACAAGAAATTTCGGAATGTAGAGCTGATGAGACAAATTCTTAGTTGACACAGTATACATACTGCATAACAAATAAAACGAACTGAAAGAGCTTAAGAAACAGGAAGAAACATTTGTTTAAAGTTATTTATATATAAAGAAAAGTCTCTCAACTATTGTAAACGGTTATAGAACGAAGAAAAAGAAAATTATCTCCATAACCACTTTGGAAATTCACGTTATAAGTGCTCAAGGAATAGAGAAATTCGGAGAAGACCTTCAATAAAAATCAATGTATAAAAAATACGTTATTATACAACTTTAAGCCTGTGTACTGATAAACAGACCACATTACAGAAATATGACAATATACATAATTAATAATTTTTTAGAACAGAGTTCGGAAATGTATTTATTCGACATTATCAAGCTTTCTTTATTTGTGGCTAACACAGTAAAACACATCCGTATGCGTTACCAAAAGCAATACGAATGGTTTCTGACGGTTAATAATTTGCATTTTCTATATTTATGTACCTATCATGTTACTGAGAAAAAAAAACCTCAATTATTAACTGATGTGGTGTCACTGATTACGGCAAAGCTTCAAATGTGGTTGTTTACCCAAACTGTAATATTATAGGAAAATTTTAAACTTTTCAATAACAAATGGAAAGGAATTAAAATATTTTAATGTTGTAACAGCATAAAGTAGGCTAGTCGCACAAAGTTAATATAAATATCTAGTTTTATAAAAAATACTGAAAATACGTTATCGCTTATAATCTGTGCATATGAAAAATTAAAAACAACAGCAAAGAAAACAATAAATCTATCGTATTGTCGAAAACAATAGATTTTATATACATATGTAATACAGAATTACATAATAAATTCATATGGCGGATTTTCATGAGGGTGAACGAAAATCCAGAGAGTATTCATAACATACTTTCGCATATTGTATGCAATAAGCACAACTCTATTTAGCATAACCAAAGAGAACACAATCATATAAAAATGTCAGGTTTAAGAAGCGCATATAAGGATGGATGGCTGTGAAACCAGGATCTGAACAACTGTACAATAGAGAACACTTGAAGGAGATGAAATGAGACAACATAAACTTTTAGTAGGCTACATATAAAGAAAATAATATACAATATAACTCTAGATCAGAGAGATGTAGCAAGAATAAAAAAATAAATCCTGCATGAAACAAGAAAATTGCAGGTACAAGTGCTACAAATGAAGAAGAACGCATACACAAGAAGACCTAAATCTGAAACCGCAAGGGAAGGAGTTGTTCGATGACACGAGAAGATGGAAGGGTCAGCTGTAATGCTTCGAATCGGATCAGCAAAATTGCCTTAACCGAAATTTGTGCGAAGTCACACTGAACCAATTTTCTTGTTGTAAACTACTGCCGATTAATTATCCCAAAACTAACAAAGCTGACGATCGGTATCATGGGTGTAACGATAATAAATGTGGTGAGTAATATTTGAGTAACATGAATGCCGAATACTAATAATGTCCGCAGTTCTTTAGAAAGAGGAATATCTAGTACTAAAAAAAAGAAGAAAAGAAAATCCAACAAAAAAAATTTATCTTCAATTGTGGCATGAAAACTCGTTGGAAATTATTTTAAAGCAGTTCTTACCTTTGGTATTCGCTCTGATACTGTTTTCAGTAGAGAGAAATCGGAGTGCAGAGCCGCGCTGCCCGACCGAGCTTATATTCCCGCCGGTTCGGGAATTAAAAAAAATTATTCGAGAGTTATGTTGTGCAATGTACTTGACTTATCGCATTTAAGATACATTTGCAGAGATGAATAATGCAGTACAATTGTTCTAAGGGTTACATAGTTCAAGGTGTGTTCTTATCAGTCACAGAGTCCGGCGTGTTGCCAATACTAAAAATTGGACATTATTACCTGCAAAGTTAAAACACTACGTATGATATAAACTCATTAACAAGTATTCTAAAATAAACCATTTTTCCAATATACAGAAATTGTAGTGTCAATTTTGTTACAACAAGTTAATTTTAAGCTGTATCTTCATTGATCATGACATTTCCTGAAGGGGAGAAATGTTTACTATAAAACAATTTTAAACACTGTAAATATTTTATTAGCAGCTAAAAAAAATAATTTTTTGCCAGTCTAAGTATTTTTTGTACTGTAATCATTTACATATCCTCTTGTCACTAATGGCAAAACCTACTTACTACACGGACAAATATTTAGTACCAAAATTGTGTAAGATGGGTAGTGCTTCACTTTTTCAATATGTATGTTACGTCACAATACTTACAGTAAACGTAAAAACAAGGAATTAGTGTTATATGTAGTAGACTTAGAAAATACGTGCAATTACCAATACTGTAAATTAAGGCAATTACTGTTCACAATTTTGGCAAATCAGTGGAAAGTACTAACATTTAGACACTTGGAGCAGTAGAATCCACTGTAAATAATAAGAGATCAAAGGAATACTAGTGAAAATGAGACCATAAGATTGTACAGTTAATCAGTAATCACTGCAGGCTGTAACTCGTCGAAACTCACAACTTGATATTGCATACAATTAAATCAATACAAATTACACAGCGCCAGCTAGCTCAGGGAGAGTAATGAGGAATCTAACTAGGATACTACCTTAATTAAAAGTCAGCACAATTATTTTTAAGTGCCCGCAAGGAATTGCCGCGAAGGTGTCCTGATTTATTTCAGAGTGTATAATTACTTCACGCAAGCTCCCCACACTGGGTCTTCAATATGATAAATAAGTTTATCTGGCCTCCCGCGAGTGTACGGCACTCACGTTTCCGAGTTTGACAAATCAATATGTACCGGCCTTCCGAAGGCCTGCACCTCCAACTTCCGTCTATCTCCTCTCTCTCTCTCGTTCTGGCGACCAGAGCTGCCTCCTCGCCCCTCGGGTTGACTCATTGATACCCGAACGGGTGTCCTCTCCGAGCCAATCAGAGTGGCTGACCCTCTAGGCCCCGCTACACCGTCTGTGGTCCTTCCCGCGAGTACAAATTTATTTTCCAATTGAAGATTCCATAGTCTTCTTTCTCTGAGTGACCAACTTTCGAACCTAGGTCACCTACATCCGAGCACTACGCCTAAGTAACCTCGGCTAATGTGACAATTGAGAACGCCGGAAAACTTTTAAATATATATAATGCAAATATTGGGCAACGTTTGCAAACAGGTATTTCACGTTTTACAGCTTTACTTGTCAGTTTCTTGTTGCATTGTTTTATAATTGTGTTCATACAATTATTAAGCATTAATAGATGCACCAACTAACACGGTTACTACCCTATTTGTCACAAAAAATACAAATAAACTCTCTAGCTGTATTTTCGAACGAAAGCAGTCAAATGGGTGGCCAAACAAATATATATCGTTGATTCAACAAAATATTTTGTTTACAGTCTAATTTTTTTCGGCCCAGTACAGACATTTCGTTTATTCAAACAAATATTTTGTAAGACGAACAAAAGTAATTTGGTTACTTTTCAAATTTTGTTTGCTCAACAATATAATATGTTACGGCTACTATATACATTTAGCCCTATACAAAAAATATTTTGTTTCTTTTTCTGTCATTGTACCTAGCACGGAAACATACGGAGTAACGACTTAACATGGAGTTATAGAGGCATCATATCTTACCTTATGAGAGATTGTCCCGGGATTATTGTACATACCGCTCCACTTGCTGCTGACCCATTGAAGTCATGAGCAACCGCCACAACTGACTCCATACATGTTCTATAGGCGACAAGTGTGAAGACTGGGCTGGCCCAGAATATGTATGCACAGCATGAAGAAAGTCCTGGGAAACTCGTGCTGTACATGAACAGGAATGATTCATTTCGGAAAACTATCCTTTGGAGGTACGTCATCAAGTAACAACTTTACCCAACACCGCCACACAATTCGGTCTCTACGGCTCAGGACGCGCGAAATTTGATGGAAGATAACCCTGCTTTCCGCAGACAACAATTCGCCCTTGTACCACTATTGTATAAGAATTTCACTCAAATCGGGGTAGGACATATTTATTTAACAAAATTTCTTCCACATCAACTATCATACCAAATCTTTTGGATCTCAAGATTAATGCATTACTATTCATAGCAAATCAGTAAGGTATTCCTCACAACAAGTGCTCCACCTAAAATCTCAAAATTACATTACCACTAAAGGCTACATTGAAAATATCAACTGGTCTGGTTCAAGGCCTCATTAACTTTTTTTTTTACCATTCATAAATTAATTTTAAAACACTAACAAAAATCGAGCCTCCTTCAACGATTACACAATACTGACAGAATAACTGCCCGACGAAAAATTTTAACACCGAGACAATATTTTCTCAAACTGGACAAACATTACTTGTACTCATGCCACGTTCAATACAAATCAATAACCTAAACATTTTAATGAATGGGCTGGCTCAAAGTTGTAACCCGTCAACAACAAATTTAGGTCACCATAAGTATTTTTCAGTTGGTTCAAACCATTCCTTACCAACAGATAAAAAGGCATGAATTACTTCTCCGAATTTGCAAACACTTATTGTCACAGGATAAGAGCATGTATTAGGAACACTACACAAAGGTTCCATTCAAACCCAACTCCATTTATTTGACTCGTGTGCGAACGGTTGCAACCAAACAGCGTTGCGTGCCTCGCTTGTGGTAACCAGGCCTTTACCAAACACTTAGTAAACATGGCCAAATTTCTATATTCAGACTCCAAAGCTAATAGAGCACAATTCTATATGCATTTTCAGCTAATTTAAAGCCTCATAATAAATTATTTCAATATAAATATGGTATCACATCTACGCACACACTTATTTATTAAAATATAGGAAACTGATAACAATTCCACACATTAATTAAATAATGTCCTAAAATGTATTCTGGGATATGCATTTAATTTATTAAACTCCACACTAATGATGTAAACCATACGAGGAGAGCTCAAGGCAACATACACCTTCCCCATTAAAACGACGCATCAGAAGTACGCATACAAACAATTCATGACAAATATTGTGGAGAACATCAATACTGATGATTTCTATATACAAGCCCGATGAATGCTACCTTACAGATTGTAAAGCCAGATCCAATTGCTATTTCCAAACAAGCTTGTATGACTTCTGATTACAAGCGGAATAATATAACCTCCAGCAAGTCGTGGTGTCAAGCAAAACCTAAACTCAGGATATTTAACTCAGTAACATACCAAATCCTGGGAGGCTCGGCAAAGTTAAGTTAAGAGACAAACATGATTTTTTTTTCCTTAAAACTATAAATACCTAACTTCAATACAGAAGAACTAACCCTCAAATGATCCAAACAATTTCAGAAAAAATTACATTCTTGCCAATGTCAGCTAACTGTTGCCCCACTTCACGACTTACCGATTTCGGCTGTTGCAGTCATGTTGAACATTGCTCAATTCTTAGCAATCTGCATTCGTTGTGGTTTCCTCACACACTACGAACCTAAGTTCGTACATTGACCCTGATGAACAAATGCGCCAAACATATAGCATGTCAGAAGGCCTATTGATGTTACACAAGCAAGTTATCCGAAGTAATAAGGGCGAGAGCAAGTGCGCATGGACTTAATTAAATTCATAAAAGCGAAATGGCGCAGGTAGGGGAGGGGAACAAAGGAGAAGGCGAAGGTTGGAAAATGGAGGGGGTACCCAAGTCGGCATGAAGCGATAGTTCTTAATGTCAACACTTGCGCCACCAAGCCGATGTCAGCGCTAGCGGCACACCCTGTCTCTGATTATGCAAGTTGTTTTTACCTGGTACAGATTCGATGGTGATGCACGCTGGCTACTCGTATATTTTCGTACCACTCGCAAACTGGTTAGGGGAAGGCGTGGCAAGATAGCGCAGTGAGGCAAGATGGGGCATTGGTTCTTCCATGCCTGTCAGCTACTGCAACCAAGCGACAAGAGCTGCAACTACATTAAACTCGCTGTAGACCTATAGGGCAGTGCCAAAGTTCCCGGTGGAACCGGCGCTGGCCCCACCAAACCTCCCCTCCAGGTGGTCGATACCTATTAAAAGGTCAGACATGGAGCTCTTCTTTCTATCATTACTTTAGCCCCGCATTCCGCATAACAGAAACTAAATCGGCTCTTTTAATATTCCGGGTCCACAGGGAATTTTGCAATTTTGAATCCGTCATGCTGTAAGAAAGAAGAGAAGAAAACTACACTAACTATTCACACATTCACTAAATACTCACGTTCCGCGCTTGTCTTTCACGATTGAATTTAAGCATGACGGTATCCCCATTAACTGTCATTCGTGGGCCAGTGCGCCCGAGTTGTGACGGACTTAATTATGGGGGATGCCCGGTATCCAGAAACATTCCCCGCCACCTCGCCCCCGGGTGCAAAGGGCAAAGTCAAACTACACTTCTTCTTTTCTAAGACAGTATACGTTCACACACACACATTCTATACCTTAACTTGAGATCATTCAACAAGATCCTTGTCATCATCATTCCAAGTTCCATCAATAATCTCATTCCGGTCATGCACGGTTGTCATCATTGGTGTTTTCCCGGAACTTTTTTGTCTAGGGAATGTTGGTCGTGTCCGGTTGTTCGTCATGTTCGATGTATTTGTGACTTAGTGGGATGAGTTGGAAGGGAGGTGATCCTGTGGTGTTTTCTTTCTCTGGTCAGGTTCTTCCGGTCCGAGTTTGGCACAGCCGAGAAGGGGGCCTATGGACTCCTTTTCGATCCCCTCCCCCGTGTACCCCCTCACTCAATCCGGCTTCCCTTTATGGAAGTACTTGCCACTTCCGTGATCTGGCGCGTCTTATAACAGGACTCCGGGTGGGTTTGAAGGACTAGTACCTGACCACAGTGTACCCCGTGAAGGGCTTACTGTAATCAAAAGTATGCCTCCCGTATGTACGAACTGCATCCTTAAAGATTTCTGATTCCTCGAATCGTTCTACTCTGCGCCAGTAGCACTCTCTGAGCAAGCTCAGGAGGGCTTCTTGCTGGGTGGGTAGGCCCTCCTGGGCGACTACCAGCCTATCCACTGCCTCCATACGAAATAATATTATTCTACCCCCCCCCCCCCACACGAGCCCATTCGCCTGACGACCAGGGCAACGGCTGCCATCAGGGTCGTTGGGTCTTCTAGACGAGATAGGTGGGAGCCATATTCGCATAAATTCCCCAGTAACAACGTTTTGTTGGCCCAACGTTGGCCTAACATATGGCTCTGGTGTTGAGCCAGCATTGGAAAATATAAGTTGGCCAATGTAAAAATGTCACTTGGGGCAACGTTGGCCCAACGTGTATTTTTGTGTTGACTGACAACTTAAACATGATACTCAACCTACGTTATTCGACCAATGAAAATTTACGGGTTTTCTGCACGCTTACCTAAATTCTCGTTCTTTCAGACATATGCCATATCAGTCCAAACAATCAAAATGCTCTTTGTTGGCTTTACGTTCATTTATCCTTCGTATAAAACATATCACCATTCTAATATGACAGAAACCCAATCATTAATAAAGTTATTACATTGGTTATTAGTAGTATTTTAATCATTTGCTAAACAATATTATTCTCGCTTTCAGAAAGCCATTCACACAGTCATTTATCCACAGTTAGGAATGTTTAGCGAGTATGTGTCACTCCATACATGATGCCAACTAATAAACAACGTTCCGCCAACGTTGGTTACCAGTATTTAAAATAAATTTAAACCAATAACAAAATAAATTTTAAACATCCATTAACCTTATTATTACTCATCACATACCACTTCACATTGTGAACTGAAAATCCCTTTAATAGATATCCAATTCGAACCAATGCCCTTTGGATTATCAGCCTGACATCGTATCCACTAGGGTACCGCAGTTTCTCACCGTTGGCGTAGAAATAGTTACATATCATCATATTCCAGTTCGAATACACTGTATTATAATATTTGTTATATATTTAAGTCCGATTTTACTACTCTAATACTGAATTTAATACCTGGCAGTTGCACTAATATATTTAACAATTAATAACAAATACACAGTTTATTTCTTAAGTAACTCTTTGCTAAAAAAAAAAATGTAAATAATAAACAAAATAAATAAATAATATGTTTATTTCGAAAAAAAATCAGTACTGTTCTATGATAGCATATGTTAAACAAACACTATTATTTCTGAACTGCCCTTGTAAGACACATTAAAACTTTTAATTCCTGAAACAAAAAAGAGAAAAATTACATACCAAACATAAATATGTACTCCGAAAAATAGTTTACAGCAATTATCTCGCAAATATTTTCTTACTAATCATAACAGTATTAGTACCCAGAACATGTGTTCTTAAAGCGTAAATTGCGGTATGCATGCAAGCATGGAGGATATCGATAAACAGAGAACAAGAACATGTTATGCAACGGTATGCATATTATAAAAACATTAAAAGATTCAAAATATCTATATGTGTGAAACATTTTATATATTGTTAACAATGGTATTGTATATTTTTTTAAGATCACAATTCGCGTCTTAATAATTTAGCCCAGTATTTATTATACATATAAATGGGAGGTTGGCTATGTGTAACTTATTAAAAATATCCAAAGAATTGTTTTGTTTTCCATTATGAACAACTATTCCATAATTTAAACCAACAATTTTGGTTATACAATGTTGGCCCTACATACAAAATGCATGCTAATTACCAACTATATGTCTACCAACGAGCTGCCAACAATCAGGAAGTCATGACCATTATAATCTATTTGAAACAAAAATAACATATGTTAAAATACTAACTGGTAAGCAAACATGAATAATTATCGATCATTTTTCATCACATACATAATATTGAGTATTGATGGAAATATGTTAGATACATGGCCAAACCAGCAAATAAAGTAATGAAAAATTATTTATTACCAACTGTTTGGTTTCCACCATTGTTTCAACATAAAACCAACTAAGATTATATCATAGGAAATTAATCAGTATCGTGAACAATATTTCCATCTCATACAAATCAGGAAATAGGCATTGTTTACACTAAGAATAACTATTCCCTAACTTCGACATTAGTTGGTTGTACAATGTTGGCCCAACATAAAAATCCATACCAATTACCAACTGTATGTCTACCAACTAGTTGCCAATAATCAGCCAACCGTGACCATCATAATGTATTTTAAATACTATCAGTTCATGTATTTTAAAAACCGAATGTTTAAGCAATAACAGAAAATTATTTTTTTTCTTATCTTAAACTTTCTATAGAGCATTGTTGAAATTATGTTAGTTACACAATGTTGGCCCAAATAACGGAAAAGAACCAAACATCACACAAACTGTTTGGTCTCCAACATTGTTCCAGCATAAAATCAACGAAACATTTCTCATAGAAAATATTTGTATTTCATAAAATACAGGAAAGTGGCATTATTTTAGTTAAGAATATCTATTCTAATGAATAAAATCTCTTTAATTGAGAATATCTTTTTAATTAATAATATCTATTCCTATTTTTTGCCATAAAATGTTGGTTTTACAACATTGACCTAACAAAAAATATATACACATTATCAACAATATATCTACTAACTAGTGGCCAAAATTTAGCTAACCATTTTGAAGTTTTCAAAAGTTTCTCTTGCGACGTGTTGTGGCATTTTCTGATTTAGTGATGTGTTGATGTATGTTTTTCTAAGGTATCACATTTAACTTTTCTAGCAAAAATTTTGTTTTCATATTACATTGGGCCAACGTTGTATTTTTGTATGTTTTCTAATCGAACATATTGCCAACCTTTCCAACCAAATGCCAACCGTTGGGTCAAAGCTTGTTGCTACTTGGGTTGCGCAGTGATAAACAGGAAGTTCAGCGTTATTGACCATAGCTGATGTAGCTTTCGGCATTTCGCGAACATTCTTAGGTACGTTGCATTAATATATCTCACCGTCCTTTAGCATCATAATTAAGAACGATAATGCACAAAATATTAAAATTGTGCCGTCCTTTGCTATTAATCTATGCCGGTGAATCATGTAAGGTGTGGTTTGGGGCAATAAGAGGAAGATTGCCTGGGGCATGAGGGGATGTACCACATCTTGCTCCAGTAGTTTTCCATATCAATGACAAATGGATCATTACAAGAAAAGTTGATTTATTTTAACTGCCTTGGAATTTTCCAAATATTTCATTGGAATATCTTCTATTTGATTCAGAAATGGTTCGAAGCTATAAGCGGGCCAGTGATAGAGGAGCTTGGATAGATGAATCCATGATGAAAGCCGTTAATGAAGTACTTATGGGAAAAATAGGTTACTCGAAGCTGCTGCAACATTCGACGTTCCACAAACCATCGCGGAATGTAAGGTAAGAAAACATCGTTCAGGAAATAATGAGAGGGATGAGATAACATATGCGGAAAATATGAGAGATATGCTAGGGCCTAAGACTGACATTTTTTTCTACAGAGGAAGGAAAAAAGTTTTTAGTTTATGTAAAGCATATAGAAAGTCGGTTATTTGATAAAAAAAAAAAAAAAAAAGTTTTTCAGAGAGCGGAAAAATAACAAGACACATAATTTTAATAAAGATAGGTACGAAGCAGGTGCAGATTGGTTGGCTAGTTTTCTAAAAAAGTTTTCCGATTTACCGTTTCGGAAACCCAAGCCTACACTGAGAGAAAATCGAACAATATTTTTGTATTGGGCCAAAAATATACTTAGTTGCCCTAACAAAAGATATCGTTGAACAAACAAAATTTGAAAAGCAACAAATTTCCTTTTGTTCGTCTAACGAAATATATGTTTGAATAAACAATATCTCTGTGTTGGGCCAAAAAATATGAGAGAGTTAACTAAATATTTTGTTGGATAATATATATACAAATATATATATATATATATATATATATATATATATATATATATATATATATATATATATATATATATATATATATATATATATATATATATATATATGTGTGTGTGTGTGTGTGTGTGTATGTGTGTGTGTGGCCACTAATTTAATTGCCTTCATTCGAAAATACAGCTCGAGTTTGTTTGTATTTTTTGTGACTCGCGCTTATAAATAGAAGAAATACATTAATAAAGCAAAGCAACAAGAAACTGACAAGTAAAGCTGCAAATTTTTATGTATTTGTTTGCACACGTTGTCCAATATTTACAGCACCGTATCTATCTAAAAGCTATCCGGCATTACAAGTTGCCACATTAGCTGAGGTTACTAAGGCGTAGCGGTAGCGCGCAGGTAAGTTCGAAACGCGGTTGAACTTGAAAGATTTTTATATCCATTCAAACTGTTTAATATATATGTAGCCAAAAAAAAAAAATATTTAGTCCCACCAACCAAATCTTACAGTTTGGGGCAATAAAATGAGAACAACGAAAATAATTTGATTTCAGTAACAAAATATTTTACTGCCACTATACAAACAAATAATTTGGTTGCACCAAACAAATCTTGTTTGATTCAACATAACCTTTTCCTCAGTGTACATCAACACCGCGTACTACAGCATTAAATGTGTCGCAACTTTATATGTTGCTGGGAGGACTTATACAACTTTACACCTGACAGAATGTACAATTGTGACGAGAGTTAAATGTCGGCCGTCCCCAAATCCACTTCTAAAATAAATGTATCGAAAGGAACAAAGTATGTTTCCATCCGTTATGATTCAGTTACGGTGGACAAGCTTAGCTTACTGCAACGACCCGTCGGTACCCAGGCCAGGCGAAGAATCAGAAACACATCACGAATATAACAGTTCATTAAACATATCAGGGAAGCACTAGTGTATCTCCCCTCCCGGCACAACTATGTTTGGGGTAACTATGCTACCAGAAATTATATAATAATAGGCAACCCGTCGTTCCGGTTGTCTGTCAGCATATGTTTCTGTGAACCCCTGCCGAGATGAAGCCATCAAGTTACTTCTTTATGGGCCGTTCGTCGCCTTCCGACTCAGAACTCAGCCTACGCCTACGGTATTGCCCAGGAAGGGCAGGTAGCATGTTGGAGATTGCTAAGATCCCAGGAAAAGCTTTCGTAAGAGCGGCAACGTTGATCCATGCCATGAAGACCTTCAAGGTGACATTATGTCCTTCTGATCCAAATGTATTTCCTGACTCAGCACCGCAAACACTACAGACCAGGCTCAAAACAAATAAACAGAAGTCGCCGATGCTGTCAGTAACGATCATCCATTGTGCATGCCAACAGCATATGACACCAGCACCTCTCAAGTCGATGATGCACCTGGATGTTCACATCATCGTGTGTCAAATCAAGATGACTGGAGCCTCAATAACTTGGTAAACATGAGTGCTTTCACTATTTCTCCGGGGCATACACTGTCTATTCCTCACGCAGGAAGAATAAATGTAAGGCAGATACAAAAATAGGCAGAACGGCGGTAGTTACAAATTCTATTTGTAAAAAAGAACTTGAAGGCAAACTTTCAAGGAATTGCAAAGTAAACAAAGAGAAGGCAAATAAGAATATATTACTTGAAAAACTAAATAAAGAATCGACCTCAAAGTGCTATAGAATTAAGGTCACGAAGAGTGAAGAATGCAAAATTGAAGAAGACTACTTCGGAAGAGGGTGGCAATAACTCAGACAGTGAAAGAAATTCCGATGCGGGATTTGTTTATTATGGCTATTTCTATATCCAGACTAATGAAGGATGGGTGTCGTGTAGAAGTTACCACATATGGTCCCACTGCTCTTGTGCTGGAGAGGAAGATGAAGATGATGAGGTGTTATTTGTTTGTGAACATTTTAAGCAAGAATAAAGGATTAATTCTTGTAAAAACTTTACTTTACTAAATTGAAATGGAACTTTGTATATTTTCAACAGTTGTACTTTTTGTAATTGTACCTTTAAATATTTTGTGCAATATTTATTTTTAACCATTCATTAGTTATATTTTTCAATTATTCATTTGAAAATTTGGCAAATTATAATACCTTAATTTGGTAGTCATTGTAATAATTTTTGTGGGATTACGAAGAAGTAATTTTGTATTATGTGATTTATTATTACTTGCAAAATTAAATTGAATTAACCTATTTTCACTCATACACCGCATTGCCCCATTGACCCCTCCATTTTACCCCAGGGGTAGGTGTAAGATACGGCATGTGCCACTTTTTGAACCATTGTATCTCTATCTTTATTGAAATAGACTATTCATGTTTTGCATCCTGTATTTGAAACAAGACCAGACAGTACACTTTATGTAATCCCAAGTTCCATAGCAAATCTTGCATGTATTTATTTAAGGGTTCAGCTATTTCCATGGTAATGTGTGTTACAACTATCTCCTACATCACTGGAAACTACTGTCGCGGAGACAGTATCGCTAGCACAGCGACTTCACGCCAAAGCGATTAGGGTTTGGCTCCCATCAAGGTCATGCCTCGTAATTTTTGTGTGATAAATATGGTGGATGTGTCAGTTGTCAGGTTTTTTGGTGTGCTGCCGATAACATAAAACTAAATGTTCAATTTAACCAAAAATAAAACATTTTCATGTTGTCAGAAATATAAAACGATTGAGATAGGTAAACGACATATTTTGGAAACAACCAAACATGCTGCACACATGGTGGGTTTTTTAAAGGTTATATTCAAAACGTGTACAACAATTCTGTGAGAACTAAATCAAACCAAACATAATTCGATTTGTTTGAAAATATATGGTCTGGGTAATATCTGAGTACAGTGTCTGAAAAAATATAGGCCTATAAAAATTATACATTAATTTAATCTCAGAAACAGCTATAGTTTTTTATGTCTATTAAAGTATAATGTCATATAAGACCCCATCGCCTCATATAATATTTAAAACTTTATTTGCTACTGCAGAAAAACAGAAAGTATAACTGAAACATATATAATTATTGAAATATAAGTTCTTATGTAAGCATGTATGCATATATATTAATTACCAATTTTTTCTTGACATACTCACATTCAAATAAACACACATAACCAATTATGCGGTTCAATAATAGTACTTATTAATAATGTCTGTAAATCATAAATGTAATTTACACAAGGAAAAATATTTAATAACAATTTTTATTGTATGCAGGCCCTCGTTTTCGCATCGGGTTGTGCAGGCCCCACTTGTATTTTTCATCCGTTTCTTGTATTTTTCCATCCTTGCGTAATGTTATTTTATTGTTTATCGTGATATGTGATTCTGTAGTGTTGCTGTGGTTGGAGGCAGAAACGTGGAGCTCAGATCTTGCCGTTGACTATAAGACCCTGCTCTTCAAGAAGAATAGTAAGAATTTATGTATCCGGTTGGGTGAGTTACATACAAGACTAAAATTAGTTACATTGATCTCTAAAATAAAGCTCATGATATCCAAAAATTCTGTATGCGTTGATAGGTGGACTCCCACCTCTCCCAGTTCTGCTAGCTTTAGTCGTTTGATCAGTCAAAACAACTCTGTAGAAGTATACTAAAATTTTTAATTGCGTGGTACTATATTTTTTACTAGAAAATTTAAGATTATAGTGATATAAATAACCTACATAAAACTGTGTAATGTTATCACGAATGCAAGCTGCTTCCCCCTATTCATTTGTGTATTTGCAAAACACATTGTAACATATATCTGGTAGGGATGTATCTCTAGAACTCGCTTGGCAATTTATTTCACCTTCATCCATTCTCATTCCATCCCTTTTACTGCGAGAGAATTTTGTGGGAATTGCTTAGTTACTAAATACTATAATTATACTTTCGAAAAGCTAACTTATACTTAGGGGGGATGTCTAAAACCCATAAAATTATGCAGACTACTGAACTTCAATGAAAATTCCTATTTAACTGCTTAAGCCTTTTCTTTACCCAGTGATTAAATTTGTCGCTTTAATAATCACCAGATTATTTCGCATCAAATACTTGTTAGTTTACTGAGAAACACATTAAGTAAACACCAAAACGTTAATTTATAAAGTTAAGTGTCTCCAATGTGAGTGCCGATGCCAGTGGAGCACTTTGAGAATTAACTACACGTCTAAAAACCAGGCTGGTCGTCCACCTAAATGGGACTTACATGAATCTTAAATTTAGCAGCTACTACAGTAATCTTCCTACCTCTCACACTCATCATGACTTCCCCTGAAATCCCTCGCCAAGGGAGTCACTCCAATGGCAGGATCGACCACACTCATCTCACCTATCGCTACACTGTATTCCTAGCGATTTCCATGTTAACGCAAGGAGCACACACTACTCCAGTAAGGGCCGGTTTCACCGACGAAGATTAACTTTCCAGAATATGGAGATAATTTTATGCAGATAAGCGGTTTAACTTCGATTTTAATCTCGATAATGTTGAGCATGTTTCACCAGATTTAATCGCCCTCAAGAATACCTCCTTAAAATTATCTCGATATGCCGACTTAATCGTAATTTTCTCTTGGTAAACATTAGATATTTTGTTTTGAGCTTATATGGAGAAATCATTTTGAGAAAGTCACGGTAAGTCGTGAAGGTATTTTGTTCGTAAGGAATCAGCGAAGCAGAAATATTTCATCCCATGAAAAACACATTTTTTTGAGTTAGTAA
>CM056998.1:94644594-94813819 GCA_029891345.1 Dryococelus australis | reverse complement strand
TATAAAAGGCTTTTCATTAAAAAAATTCTGTAACTAAAATTTTATGAAAATAAATTTTAAAAAGGAATTTTTAATAAGAAAATTTTTGTAAGGAAATTTTGAAGGGAAAAGGGAAAAATGGCCGCCGGGGTTAAATATTTTATAAAAATTAATTTTTTTACCATTTTTTATACATTTTTAAACGATGTGTTAATTAAATATTTTAATTACCTTTTTTATTTTTTAAATATTTTTTAACGATTTTTAAATTAAATGTATCGTTTAATATTTTTTAGAAATTTTTCGCACTTTTTTGGATTTCGGTGTCAGAGGTTACGGGGTCAGGATCTAGGTCACGGGTAAAAGGTCAAGGTAAAAGTCAAGGCCACTCAAGATGGTGGTCGGGTGACGTAACATGAAGGCGGCCGGGCGAATCCGGATCCGACGACCCACGCCCTTGCTCTCAACTTCCCATAATTTTACTACTCATAAGTCGTATATATGTTTTCATCTTCGTTTTTCGTGATTAACCTATAGCGGAAATTTGTCGCTTCAATTTAGATACATCCTGTACATTTGCATTCTTAAAATGTTATGTTGCTTATAAAACTTGTTTAATAGTGCGTTTAGTGTGCATGTGTTGAAACCGGCAACTCATTTTATACTCGGTGCAACATTTCAGTAAGTATTTCCTTACACAGCTATGATAACAGTTTCGTCATAATAAGCACTACATACAGTTACAATACCTTTTCTCTTCCAAGGAAAAAATAATTAGTTCACGAATTACATTAAAATATATGACACTGTAAGAATTTAACTCACCGTACGATAAAATAACTAATGAAGTTTGAAAGACTTAAACTGTACTTATTAGCGACAGAGATAACGCTATTATGTGGTAATTTATCACTAGTACGCATTGTACGTGAATACTTAGGCTCACACATTTTCCCTTGCTCGCAAGTAGCCGTCGATTCACTATAATAACAACTCATTCAGTTTAAAACCTCGCTATTTTATTGGCAAAAATGTATCACAAGAATACACAATTAGATGTTGGCTTATTTAAAATGTAGTGATTCATTTTTGATGGTTTCGTTGTTTACTTTTAGTAGATTCCGGCGCTCCAGCCCATCAACTCCCTGACGATCTTCTCGAGCCAGTCTACATCAGCGCCAAGTTTGACCAGATCGGCTCTGAATTTCTTGACGGCAGGCAATGCAATAATCTTGTCAACCATTGCCTGTGAAAGCCAAATGAGTATCATCGCATTTCACATAAAGAAATATATCACAAAATGTGCATGATTTTCAGAATAAAACTACTAAAACAAATTACTTTTTGAACGATAGACGCATACAGTGTAGTTGGAGAAATTCAAGAATTAGTTTGTACATTCTCCAATGCCTAATTTGGTTACAGTCTTTAGTCATTCCAAAAATACACAACAAAATTAAAACATTACATTATATATTGTACATACCTTTAAAAGCAGAAACCTAAACAAATATTTTGTCTTATAACTAAGTATAAAAAAACTACAATTAAATAAAAGTTATAAAAATAATAAAAGAAGACGAAAAATCGTGGCAAGTATGTTTTATCTCGGGTTCGGGACAGAACACACATACGAAACAACCCGAGTAATAGCACCGATATATACCAATCACCTAACACAACACAATCTTTAATTAGAAAAAATTCTAAAGGAAAAAAGGTAAGGATCGAGGTTTTGTGACCCACTCACATAAAAACTGCTCGAAACAAATAAGATGGCACACTTACAAATGAGACATGAAACAGCACGCTAAGAAGAGAAAGTGAGTATACAAGAAACAGTAATACAAGACACCAAATACAAACACTTGTTGGTTATTTACGGCTGTAATATCCATTACACCTAATCCCGTGGTCAGTATGGCGGCTTGACTACTGGGTGACCCAGAACTGCAAAGGACAAGAAAAGTTTCAACACACGTATGCTCTCTTCACCCTTGTGGCTTAAAACTCTCAAACATATTGTAGAATGAGGCTAGCAATATATTAAAATTTATGTTGGTTTTTATCTAGTAGAGTAAGAAGGGCTCCAATGATCTTGGAATAAACTTCGCAGACATATGAATGCCAGCATATTTATTTAAATAATCTGTTTTTAGTGATTATGTTACAATTAAACAAAGCCGATATTTCCTCATGTCTTTAAAGTGAGTGAGTGAAGAGATTTGGACGGTTCTTAACAGCGAAGTCTTGAGAGCCGATGGGGGTGGTTGAGTGAATATGGAGTGACTCCGGAATGAAGCGGTGGGGAAACGGGAGATCCCCCAGAAAACTCGTCTACCAACGACATCGTCTGGCACGATTCCCACTTGCGAAAATCCGGGGATTGAACCCCGTTCGCGTTTGTGGGAGGCGAGCGTGCTAACTGCTCAGCCACCGTGGACCCGTACGTCTCTAACGAGTTTCGCGATTGAATTACATGGACATTCTAGTACTGGCGCAGGCCATTATTGTGGCCATTTGTAGAAATAATAAAATTTCAGTTCGGTGATGCAATTATTCCCTTCTTTTATCCTACCATATTGGTAATATATTGTAGTATCGTTTAAATAACTTAGAGTATTTAAACAAAATTAAATTTTTTTACCAAAATTGATTTATTAATTTATATTTTATATTTCTGGTAGTAATATTATTAAGATTTGTTGAAGTAGACAAGAAAGCGACTAAAAATATACTTTTTATTTTGTGTGATTTTGAAACTTAAGTAAAATTACAATTCATTTGAAACGAGAATGTTAAAATATGTAGTAATAAAATTTATAATTTTAGAAAGTGGTGTGTCAGAATTATTTAAAAGTTAATTTTCGTTGCCGGTCTCAGGGAGCGAAGGATGGAGAGAGAAACGTATTCCGGGTCTGCGGATAGGTTTGTTTGAAAAAAAAAAAAAAAAAAAAAAAGTCTATCAAATTACGTAGTCGATTTTAACAATTATTTTGTTGACAACTACAGCAGTTAAAAATAAGTCTGATTTTTTTTTCCACTGTAACATAAAACTGAATCAGTTAAATCGCTAATCAGGAGCAAATTAATTTGATTTTACCTTGGTAAATATAATGAGATCAATTTTCATTTTTAATAAACAATATTCTTACCTTTTCAAATAACAAAATTTTAATTATAGGAAATCAGTTTGCTTTGGAACCGCTGAATGTGAAGAATACCATAGATGAAATGAGGGCATAAGAACTCCTCCGCATTTTCTGATCTTCTTTCGTAATCTGTCTGTAACCCGATTGTCTGTGGCTCCATCGCGTGGCAACCCAAGTAACGTACACTTATTTTTTTTTAAAAGCACGTCCAGACATCTGTTAGCCAGCTTACATGCTGGGTAGCGAGCCGGCTCGCAATCAGAGAAGCCATGCTCACGAGCCACATACGAATGAGTACACGCCTGTTTCGCTATGTCGGGAAATAGAACCGAGGAACAGCTGGCAACCCCCATGCTCACTGCGAGCCGGTGAGTATGCCTTTGGTTGACTCAGGTGGCTTGCGGTGACAACCTCGAAGTTTCCACATCTCATTATCGTGTGTAGTTCAACATAGATACAATTGATGTGAAAGTTTTCTCTGGCTGTTGACTCAAGGCCCTTACACAATTGAAAACTTTAACATTTGACTTTAATATTTGACTTTACGTTTGCTTTCCGACATGTTGTTTCTTATGGAGCTTGATACAATGGAACTGTCGAAGGTAAAGGCAAGCACTCTTGACTTTAAGATATCAAAAAATTGAAATTTTAAGTCAAAGTCAAGCTGCCATTTTGCCGAGAATCTAACGTAGGTTATATGGAAAGTCCGTTATTTTATCATAGTGTGATTTTAATCTCGGTATATTAAACAAAACTCATCTTAAATTAAATAAATTTCAAACAAATATAACGTGAATAAGAAATATATGAATTGAAATATTTCAATAAAATAAATAGATTTTTTGTTTTGAAACTAACTTTTAATACACATATTAAAAATATTTAAAAAAAAGGTACTAAATATTCTTTCTTGGATACTATCATAATTATTTACATAACAAGATACAAGTATTTACGAAACTCGAGGAACCGATGTTCAATTGTCAGAACTCTGACATTACGATAATTGTATTGTGTATTTGTAGTTTCTTCAGAGGAAAGGAATCGTAAAGTCAAATGCTAAAGTTATCTATTGTGTAAGAAGCTTAAGCATCATATTATAGACCCATCGTGTAGAATACCACACATGCGCGTTTTTCAGAAAACTGGCAAATAAATGAAATTTTGCAAATACTGTCCAGTGTTCTCGCTTAAGTTTGTATTGGCTATTGACCATAAAAGAGTAGAATGTAAGAAATAGTGTAATGTAGCAGACTTAGTATTCGTATCAAAACAATTCTTGAAAAGTATTTTCATTCTAAGAACAGACAATGGAAAGACCATTCATGTACATCATACACGCCACCTTGCGATCCACTCACATCTGCCAACACGCCGGCTTGCTGACCAGCTTGCAAGTAATCTTGGAAGCTGACTCGCGTCCAATGCGAGCACCGAGCAACCCTGGACACAGGTATGTGCTTGCGACCTCATGTCTGGATGTAATTAAAAGAGTCAAATATGCCCATCACTCTTAAGCACTTGGGGAAAGGTGAGGTAATGGAATAAGTGACGACTGGCATAATTTACTTTGGTTGCTGCACAACGGCACCACGAGAAGAATGAAACTTTTACAATGGTACCTTCTTTCGAGACAGGAAAATAATTATAAGATAGTAGTACACATATTCTTGTAATGCTTGATTCCTTTTGCAGCCAGATCTTTCGTAGTGCAATTCATTGACTCTGTGGCCTCTTGCCCGTAAGATCTGGATTGTGTTTCTACCACCGGAAAATTAAATTTTTCTATTGGCTGGTTATTCTCCAGCTTCAAAAACCTTGCTTCGTACTTAATGCTAGTATTATATAAATGCCAATTTCAGCACTCGCCGAAAGCAAGAATTTCTCTTACGGTATGTGGTTAATGTAACTGTTTATATTATTATAAGTTTGTAAAACTACAGTTAGTACCGATTTTATTTGTGTAATCAAATGTGATAAATAATTTGCACACTCGTGAAACGCAAGACATTAAGGTCACAGCCTACCAGGTAGCAGCCTACCAGGAAGCAGCTGCGAAATTCAAATAGGCAAACTCATGTCAAGTAAATTTCGCCTTATTGCGTTATTTTTAAATATAGTTATTTTGAACAAAATGTATTGTTCGCGAATTTTTTAGAAGATCGCCACAAGCGTATATTTTCAGTATAGAAAGGCAGTACATATTTTTGTGAATAATGTAAATTTGAAATTTCCTTGCAAACAGGAAACATATCCTCTGTAGAGAACTTCTCCTAAATAAAAATTCGTGAAGTATTAATTTTATTTGAAACGACTATCTTTAAAATTAACGCACTGAGGCGAAATTTTCTTGACATCGGTTTACCTGTTTGAATTTCGCAGCTGCCAGCCAGTAGGCAATTCCGTTAAGTGATGTGCATACACTCAAATTATGCTTTCTAATTATCTTACTTAATTAGTTACGAAATAAATTCGTGTGACTAAGATTCCTGCATCTAACAATTTTACTGCCGAAGTTTGCTTCTTAATTATGCGTTTTCTCGCCTCACTCGTATCATATCTTATTTGTACCATTAATCCAATAGGTTTAATGCGCAATTCAAATGCTACGCTGTTTGTGAATGTATAAAATCTAGTTTATTATTGTTTCACATTGAAAGTGTAAATGATTATTTACATCCCCTAAGACTAGCACTTACAGAGATCACTTCCTTCTGGCTGTTCACTATCGATACAACTTCGGCGAACTCTTTGCCCTGCAAGTACGCCAACACTTGCTGAACTTGCTCGTCGTTGGCGATGTAGTTAAGGGCGATCTTCTTAATCTGATCCAACGGGATCAGCGCCTCAAACTTCTTGAACTCGTCCTCCAAGTTTGGGCTCGCTGGAAAATATATTATGCGAAAAACACATTTGTGACACATTCCGAGGGGAAAAAAACGGTGTCTTGGGGGGCTTGATTAGGAACGCATCAAAGCAAAGTAACTATTTTTTTAATTATTTTACGTATTACCGTTTTATTGTTCTTTGGGGGTAATTGGGCACCTCAGAAGTCTAATTCTTAAGAAAGACCAACATGTGGCAGAATTTACAGAGATGGAAATAGGTAGTTCTGGATTACTGCGACATGTGATTATACTAATACTACCGACGGGTGACGCATGCATGAATAAACTTTATGAGATGGAAAATAAGGTAGAAAACATTACGGTCCGTCACCTTACACGATTGTGACGGAGGAAAGAACACTTAAAAATTGGGAAATATAATTAATTATTCTCAAAACTTCAGAAACTATGTGAGACGAAACAAGAGATTCGTAAATAGTGTTCGTCTAATTTGATATGTGCAATTTATTTTTGTACAAATTAGTAATATCTACATTTAAGTAACACGACTTTGCTATTGTATAACACCCTCAGGCGATTGGTTCTCGAGAAAATATGCAATGTTTGAAAGGCCTCTGCAGATTGCCAGCAAGGTACGCCAACTCTTTTGTAAGGGCCGGCCATTGAAACACTAATTTTGAGTTCCAGAGGATGAATAGAAATGCAAATTCTAACAAACTAACAAGCTATTTCAGACAATGCTCACTATAGGTATCTATTCTCGGCACTCAAAAAGAGTAAACAATCAACTTTTGTCTCGTAACGCTTATACAAACAATATGGAAGTGTAAAAGTTTCATCAAATATACGGTATGTTCAAACAAGGGGAAAAAAAAAAAAAAAAAAAAAAAAAGTGTGACATGTCATCTGTGGGGAAATGCCAGTGAGTGGTATAGTTAAACATGCAAGTGAGTGGTATATTTACAGTTACGTGTATACATAATATGGATACCGTAGCTAACTCGTTAATAAAAACTAACCAAATGAAGATTAAAAAGTACTCATATTATAAACTGACACACCCAGAAGCTGACATCGAAATTAAATTAATCTTGGCATAGGCATAGGAACGATGATACTATAGGCTGTTCACGGTAAAATGAGCAATTTTGAAAGCCATGCTTAAGATCTTTTTTGTATGCACGTTGTGTATTCTTGCGCCTTACGTAAAATTCACATTGCCATGGGCTTCATCACTTTATTCATGCGTCGAACAAGTGAAATTGTGAAATTATTAGAAAGGTAAATATTTTACAAATATGCTCAATTTTACACTTCGATGGATTCCTAATATTTTTTATTTGACGTTAAGATATGTTCCCTCCATCGTTACCAACTTTACTGTGCGCATGTCACTCACTTTGCCAGTTTAAATATATGCAGGTAGGAGCAGTGACTTTTTTCTAAGGTTGATGTCGAAAGTGTTCACTTTATCGTGAACCGCCTTTAATAAAGAATTACAACATCAAGACTAGTGAGCTGATTTTACTGGCTAAATTGTACACATAAACAGTACCATCAGTATTTTGTTTCAACATCCTATCGAAGGAACATGCCACGAAACGGCCCAAAGTGCATTTATATAAACGTCTAATGCTATTCAGTGCAAGATAGTCGAGATTTTTTAAACTGCCAATAGAGATAATTAATACACGTTGGTGGCTGAAGGTATGTTCCCAGAAGCTTTCATCAATATCTTCTAATTGATAAGTCTGATGATCGGCCTGACCAAAGAACGGCGCCGACAGCACGAATGCAGTCCTGGCAAGCTTATGATATAAGTGGGTGGTCGTTATTCTGTTATTAAATTGCGCATTGGAGCCGCGACACGAACAGAAACACGCGAGGTCTCAGAATATCCTGATCCCTGTCAGGGAAGGCCAAGAATCATGGAAGTTTGCTCTCAACACGACGAACTCACCAGCTCCAGTTGTAGCCAATGTAGCCTAACAAAGAAGTCCAGATTATTGGGCTTACAAGCGTCTTCCCATACTCCCGAAATCATCATCAAAGACGACGTACCCCCCGTATTTAGACGTCAATACCACCCGAGTAAGACAAAACTGTAAACGTATTCGCCATTTTCGGGGTGTGAATGGAAGGCTGCGCAAGCGACGTAGAGAATTCAGTTCTTCTGTAGGTCTCTTCACAGAAGTGGGGCAGGGAAAAGCTATCACTAGAGATGCTGCTGGGTGTCTCTGGATCGTGACAAGAGGCACTGTTTGTTAAGGTGCACGCCAGTAAGACAGTAAAATTTCTCCTCTCTTCTGGTGGCCATTTCAATTTGCCCAAAGCTCTCCCGGCATGTATGTGTTCCCACGAAATCCCACTTCTTTCAACACCGTCGCACAGCTCGGTTGCCACGGTCCAGGACAGACAACTCAACGAAACTTCGCCTTCTCCCGACACATATTAGTTATTCATACTTGTATCGAATGTATTGCCAAGGCTTGCTAACTACCCTTCACCATGAATACTGAGTATACATACAACGTACAGCTTTGTAATGCAACCTTTCATCTTACAAGGGTTGCAGTAATATCAGCGCAGTAACATTGGGCCATTTGTAGCTGGTCATCTTTCTTCTCTTAACCAGGTATGGTTCGCCCTATATATAGCACAAAATCTAACACACGAACACGACCAATACAATAAAACCCTTACAAATTAAATTTACTTTACCTGTTCCGGTAACGCCGGCCAATGGCAATTTTTCGTCGTTATTTTAGAGTGAGCTCACGCGCTATATTTATTATTTATATAATTCAGGAAGTTCCCGAGCGCTGCGCAGCGTCGTTGTTGGTAAATACAGTTGTCCTGTGATGTCACGACCACAGTAGCACTCTCTGGAATTGCGGCCACCCTAGCGGACCGAAACATAAGTCAGTTGTCGATGAGCGCCAGGTTGGGTGCAAACGAACGCGGGCCTGTCTACCGCATTTATACTGTGAGCATTCTACCCCGTCGCCTCCGTCATCATTAGCATTTGCTATAGCGAACAGCACATCTGCTATGTAGATTTCCAGCACCGAGAAGTCGTCACAAGCTAAGGCACCAGCGGCTTCATATTTTACGTGTCCGAAATGTAAAATAAGCAGTGATGTTAGGCAGGATATTCAAACGACACATTTATGAAGATCGTTCAAATGCGGGCAAAAACATATTTCACTAGACGAACGTGTCCCTTTCTCCCGTCTTAACTGGAAGACTCCAGCGAGGGTCTCCAGCTCCATTCGTCTAGGAAGTCTAGCCGAGATTGTCAGTTTTGAAATCATCTCCGTACTTTAGAAGCTCAACTGAACACAATCAGCAGATCTCCCTGCATCAAGCAGAATCTGCCTCGCCGAAAAGCATGCACAAACATGCACTAACAATGACAACATCCTCATGCAGGTCGTAACAATGTTGGCATACAAAAGTTTCAGATGAAGATCTACTCCCAGGGGGCCTATCTCCAATATCATTAACATTTTAGCCTCTCAATGTGAAAAAGCATGCGACTTTTACAAATCCTGTAACAATATCCTGGTTTTCTCATCAGGGCAAATTACAACATTTGAAAGAAATATATACTTAATCTACATGAAGATGAAACACACCTTGATGAAATATGCATGAAGGAGCAAAGATAGATATCCCTGCTAGGGATCGAAAACCACACACAGTTTTACTATTAACACATGGGTTGAGCTGCGTGACATGGGCTTTATTTCTTTCATCTAGGCTATTTTAATCCTCCTATAAAATTGTAATATCAGTCAAAGACATTTTTTCATATATGGCCCTATTTATTTAGGTGCAAATTTCGCACAAGAATTGTCAAAATTGGAACTCAACAAATGAGATTCAAGCCAATCCTTACCTTCGCTGTAAATATAAACATTTTTCTTATTATAATTATTAGGAAAATCTCTTACTGGTATAAGGTGAGGCCTGAACTAACTTTATGCCCCAAATAGAAAGCAAATTTTTCATGTCTTTTAATACAAATTACGACGCATTGCCCGTTACCAGAATCACAGATGTACCAAAACAGAAAAATCTCCCTGGCTGAGAATATTACATATCTAGTGAGATTTAGTTAATCTTAGCAGAAACAAGTAAACGAATTTACTTTTATCTATTCACCATGAACATGACTAAAATAGTATTAAAGACTGTTTTACTACGGTGTAATGGCACAATACATCTCAATGGACATTTTCCCAGGCTTTGCTTTGCAACTGAAGCTGAATATACACCTACAGCTTTGACATATCTAGGTTCAGTGGTCTGACAATCCTGAAACCGTGCTGAATCCTACTACATATCTCATCTTTCCAGAAATGACCCACTTCGCCCTCCTATTCAAATGTGTAATATTATAACACTGGAAAATCATCTATCTTAGATCTTGTGGAGCCAATATGCTAAACTTCCCTTGACGATCAACAAACAACATATCCTTTCTTACCTCATTTGGGGAAGAACCACTCGCTATCACTTTCCGGATGTCGTCACATTCAGTATCCATCGCCTGATGATGAAGAGCTATGTATACTTGGGGGAAACTTTTCCACGCCCCAGCCACCTCTAACAAACTTTTATCTCTGTCATGAACTGGCAATTTAACTTCCACATATGACCTTCCAGATATTACTTTCCCAGATACATGTGTCTCCTCAAGAAACCCAAATTCCTCACTATCCACCATTTGAAATTCATCAGGGTTGAACAAGAGTTAACAAACATTCTGGCACATTGTTATTCACTGTCTTTATATGCCGTACCTATAAATTCAGTCTTTTGAGCCTAACCAACAAGCCAATCAACCAGCTAGCCTTTTACTAGCCAAAATCCACTAAGTGCTTCATAATCGGTATGCAGAGAAAACGCTTTATACAGTAGATAATCTCCATACCTTAGATGGTAATATTTCCTTCTCAAAAGCTGAGTGTCTCTGCTCATCTGGTGACAGTAACTTGCTAGCATATGCGATTCGAACTATCAATCCTGACTCCTTTTTAATCAACATAACTCTCATAGACAATGATGTGGCATCCAATTGGAATGTAGAACCTTATCGAAATCTGGAATAGTTTAAACTGGTGGAGAAGCTAACCGTTCTCTCAGAGTCACAAATCTATGGTTTCTGGCAAAATATATGGAACATACTTTGAGCGGAATGAAATAACTTTCAGCACATGGTAACCTTAATACCTCAACGAACCCTATGGTCCCCAAAAGAAAATCCCGCATTGGCTGCTAAGGTAGCTAAACTCTTTTTAATTACTCAAGCTCAACCTTAAAAATGGCATGCTCTGACGAAACCAATTCCAGAAATGACAAATCAAACTAGGCTTACCACAATCTCCCTCAATCTCCCTCGCGGTCTTATTAAAAACTCCATGAAAAACCTCTGACACATTAAAAATGGAAACTGCTTACAAGCTCTGCCTATCAAATAACTTCAAGGATAACAATTTATTTAATATTACAAAAAAAAATTCAATATCCCATACTGAAGTTTATTTTCACACGGGCACCCTCTCTAGGAATGCCTTTGCAAGTTTTAAACAGCTTTAAGGTTGAAGTAAAGCAACTGCCTATGGAGCACTGCACCTTAATATACAACGTGAAGAACCCATAAAAAAGTATGACAATTGTCAGAAAATTGTGATTTATGCTGTATATGAAAGAACAATATTTATATATTATAACATTATAAAATATTTGACTAAAATATACTTTTTAAATGAATAAATTATCGATTAAAATAATCAGTACTCTTAACAACATTTAAGCATATTATATTCTGGATGATTCATAAAGCATAATTTACAAGAAAATCTTCGCCGTGGAATATCTTCATAATGTTTACTTGTATTGTATGTAAAAAACGTGCAATAAATATGTAGGGAAAAAATTTTATTAATAATTTTATGTGCGTCCATTTGTCACAAACATTTATGGCTGGAACTGAAGTAAATAAAGTTAATTATAAAATTGATATGATACATTATTACTACGATTTTATTATACATGATCACTGTAAATATTATGACGATCTTTCTCGAAGAAGATTGTCTTGTAAATTCTGCTTTCCGAATCATCCAAAACGGAAATGAGCTTAAATTTTGTTAAAACTGAGCACTTTATCGATCGATTAATTTGTTACATTTAGAAAGAATATTATAATAAAATATTTTATAATGTTGCAAAATATATATAGTCTTGTTTCACATGCAGCACAATTCGGAAAATTCTCTTTATTTTCATTATGTCTGTGCTACTTTTTTATATGAGTTCTTCGCATTCTACAGTCAGATGTAGTGCTCCATAGACAGTTGCTTTACTTCAACCTTAAATACCGTGGTGGATTTACCCGGATTGCCTACAATTCCCTGGAACGTAACACTGGCCATGCCTGCCGCATATTTCCGCACCAACGTCGCAGATTTCCCACATAATATTTCAATATTGTCAATACCATCTATTGGCTCCCCTGCATCGATCAATAGCTGAGCCAGAGAAGTTTCACTAAAACAGTGTAACCATTTTAAATCGGATGTTAATACCAGACCAGCCACATAGACTCATGACACAAATTCTACACCTCCCTTCCACTTGCATAAAACCATAAATTAACCGTACACAAACGGACAGTTTGGCAGCAGCTGGGCGCAGATGCTTGGAGACCTACAACAAACCCAAAAAGCCGCGACATTACTGCCAAACCCAACAGTTTACAGTTGACACATAATTCCCTATGAAATCACTAACTTTACGTAATATAGTTTAAGAAATTTGATAGATTTTAACGTCAACGTATAAAGGGGGGAACACATAAAAAAAAATTGTTGATAAAATCTTTTATCATATATTGTATACCTCTTCTTTACAGAAGTCGAATTAACAAAAACTAATAAAATATTTATAAAGATATCAAAATTATAATTTTTTCTTTATATTTTAATTTTTACAAACACTAAAATTTGAGTTTGTTTTAATTAGGGAATACCGAATAACATTATTTGAAAACAATGACTATGGGAAACGTTCACCCATCCATGTTATAGCCTCTGCCAAAACTTATTTCGGTGTTCGACCTTCAAGCAACCCATTAAATTGTACAATGTCATAAGAATAACATGTTGAATCATCAGTCACCCATTACTTCTCTATCTCTCTTATTTAAAAATGAATATAATTTTGCTACTATCTTTACAACTGTGATTAAAATCTCACCCGCCGTTATATTTCAAATACTATGTATTTTGCAACTTTAAGTATGAAAGCCCCTACCTAGCATTTCATATTGATATTATGCTTATCTTCAGCAACCACGGCTGAAACTGACGATTCCTAGAACTGGCTGTCATCTTCCTAATCTCAACCAGCCATGATCAACCCTATATATATATCCTTAACATCTGCCACGTGAACCCTAGCAATACAATAAAATTGCAACAAATATGATTTAATTTACTGTTCCGATCACGCCGACCAATAGCAAAATTTCTTCTCGTTATATCCATGCACTAAAGTTCATTTTCAGGAATTCCCGCAGTGCTTTGCAGAATCGTCGTCAGAAAACACAAATGTCTTATGACGTTATGAGCACAGTAGCACTATTAGGAATGGCTGCCACCCTATCAGGCCGAAACATAAGTCAGTTGTCGATGAGCGCTAGGTTGTGTGCGGACGTATGCGGGCCGGTATTCCGCCTTTAGTCGGATAGCATACTGCCTCGCCGCCTCCGTCCTCGTTGCATTCGCCATAGAGAACAGCACATCTGCTATGAGGATTTCCAGCATGGTGGAGTTATCACAAGGTAAAATACTAGCGGCTTCGTGTATTACGCGACCCAAACGTAGAATAGACGGTGATGTCAGGCAGTCACATTTATTTATGCAGATGCAATAACAAAAAGTAAGCCGATTATTACGACAAAAAAGATTTATTATGGATTAAAATACAATTCAGCATGACCATGAATACGCATGTCACCAGTCGTACCAACCAGCTTGCGATACAACCAAATCTGATCACCAAATTAAAACTTAATCTTCTTACGCGAAAACATAGAAGCGTTACAAAATACGCTAATAACATCAGTATTATCGGCCTGCCCTTCATGAACTGGAAAAGTCTTCCAACATATTATATCACGATGGTCAATATCACTAATATCACTCCAGCAGTACAATTATGACAAGGAAATGCAAATACGAAGCAAGAATAATAATGTTAGAGTCATCACAAACAACAACCAAATACAGAATTGATATCCTGTATATTGGATCAGAAATCAACTATCAAACTACAACCGTAATACACCGCAGGGGTGTATTCCTCCTAATGAGTTACCTTCATGAACTGTTATTTCACTGTCAACTGTCAGTCACGTATGTGTGTATTTATTGGTGCAGGTACAGATTCATTTTTCTGGGAGTAACTCTGTTGACATTGCTGTTTGTTTGACTGAATTCGGTTCAGTGGTTCGGATTTTATGGGTGATTTTGTTTTCAAGGTAATGGACTTAGAATATTTGTTGTCCGTTTTGCCAAGCGCAAGCAAGGCTCTAATACTACTAGCCTTGAGCGTTTAAAAGTTATAACATGGGAGATAAGCCTGCAGCCAAGGGTGACCTGCGGGGCCGTGCGATAAGCAAACATCCGCGATAAGTTATTGCGTGTTTTTTCGTGCTTTGTGTCTTTTTCTTTTTGTGTTATCTGTGGGATTTATTTTTTACAGGTTCTATCTTACGTTCTTCTTTAAAATCTCTGCAATTTGAACAGTCGGGTGAAGTGTTAGATTGACAAGCACTCTTCTTCTGCCTCAATCAACACCTTCTCCGAAATAATATTTATAGCATGCATAATATATTATATCCCATGTGGGGTTGTTAGTTTCCCATCGGCCGCCTCCCCAGGTGGCGGATAGGGGAATGCCTCCTAAATAAGGGTGGGAAATGAAATACCCGGGGTGGGCCAACACTCGCAGCGGTTTATGAGCCTAGTAAACCTTGTAAGACAACTCATCTAAGGGAAGGTAACACACTACAACCCCAGGTTGGGGGTTGGGCATGGAAATAACAATACCATCTTGTTAAACTTTAAGTGCTCAGAAATCACAAATTGCCTCGGAATACCGAAACAATGGCGAGGCATTGTTGAGGCGGCCAAAACATTACCAATGTTTCATGGTAAACAGATGCAAGAATTAGGTATGTAAGTGATATATTATACGTGCAATCCGTTCCTAGTCTGGTGTATGATTTTATTTCGCCAGTCAACGTATTTGGACCGTGTTAAATAGTTTTGTCAAAATATAGGCCGTTTTTCAAACGCGCTAAGAGCACCGCAGTTGTAGTGCTAGGTAGGCGATTGCCTAATTAAGTATTTCTGAAAACCTTCCTTTACCTATACTTTCCTGCACCTACTGCACTAGGCACTGACAGACGAGTATATCTGTGTAACTTTTAGGAGCGTAAATAAGTAAAGTGATTCTTAATTTTCTGTGCGGAAAAACTACCAGATAATGGAATAAAGTTCAGTTATGGCCCCCAACTTCACTGCGTATAAAGTCGCTGGATGATTATATATATATATATATATATATATATATATATATATATATATATATATATATATATATATATATACATATATACATACATATGTGTGTGTGTGTGTGTGTGTGTGTGTTTGATTTCAGAAGGGCCTGCCTATTCCAGAACCAAATTTGTGTACACTAAATATAATATACGCCAGACTAATATTTGTTTTCTGCGTGTACATGTCAGAGACTCAGCCATCGCAAATACAACTGTCGAAATCACGTGGTCAAGAGTGATGAACGTATTTGTTAACGTTTACATTTTCCCACACACCCACAATATCGTATGAATATAATACTTGACTTACTTTATATTCCAGTTTCATTAGGACTAGGTTAGAGGAAGAGTACAACCATTACAAAGCACTCAAACTGAATAGTGTTCTCACCTCAAAGCCTATCCCCGTGGTTTCGATATTGCGTTCGGCAATATATGCAGTCTAATACTGCAACATGACATTTACTTATTTAGGACTATAATTCAGAGGTGTTGTATTTCCTTTGTAATGGCCTCAGAATAGGTTATACAACCCGAATGTTATGAAACACTTTCTCATAAAATTTGTAAAACTATAATATTGTAATGTAAGCATGGAAGTGTGTATAAGCCATTTTAAATTGGCCATCGCTACAAATAAAAATTTAAATTCTGTTTCTTCATAGAAATAAGGAATTCATAATGTACCTATGCAATTACTGATGCAGGCAGACGTCTGTGCACTTGAGTCCTCTTCTAATCCATAGATTGAGGCTCGGCACGGACCGGTCTGTAGCTGAGCGGTAAGACAGCGGCCCGGCAGTATACACGCGGACATAAAAACATTCAGCAAAACTAGACACGGAGACTTTTTACTGGCGATAACAGATAGCGGTGTTCTTGTGCTGGATGATTTTTTTTACCTTCTGCGTGTGCTGTTAGACAGAAATCAACTGGTTTTCTGTTATTGAGTGCAAACTTCTGTTAAAATATTCAACACTATCGAATTAAAATCACGTTAGATAAAAGCAATAACGATGGAGGTGGAATATTTTCTGTGGTTTGATGCATCGGCAGATTACTTGTTTCGTTTCCACATTTTCATCACACGAAGACAAAATAATTGTATTACAAATTCTTTCACATTTAAAATGCCTGCTTGTGAGATGCTTAGGAGGGGGGAGGAGATATATATAAATATTTTATGTGAAGGTTTACGGTACGGCGTAAGAAATTTCGCGACAGGAATGCATTACTCAGATAATATTTGTTCAAAAAGTTTGCAAACATTGAGGTGTTTGAGATAGCATAACGTTAAGCCAACTTAAACACATTTTACAGAACACAAGTTTTACTTCTAAAAAAAAAATAATACATCGTGCAATTAATAACACAAAGTTGTACAGATTTGTCACCCATCTAGCCAATGCCTAATGTAACATCGTAGCATATTCAAAGTTGTTGGCACGATATATTTAATGGTATAAAATTCTTGAATTGTGTCTCGTCGATATTTTTAATGGTATAGAATTCTTGAATTGTGTCTCGTATTACTCTCTTGTCGAAATCAATCGCAATACAGCCTTTAGTTTTGGGGCTACGATTAATAAATTTAAAAAGGTCTTTAATTATAATAATGTTACACTTAATGACACAAGAATATTTAGAACAATCAATGCTATAAAATAACACAGAATAGAAGTTAAAAAGGTTAACGACATTAATTTATTTTATAGAGTTTATAAATTTGCGCTAAATTATAAATGTTTTAAATCAACGTTCAAAACTTTTTCCACAACAACTGCATATAATTTAGCGCAAATATAGGCAAGCAAATCCCAGCCAACTTGGCAGAAAATCATGCAATGTGAAACAATTAATTAATATATTACTGAAATTGTAAGTTAAAAATGATCTGCAATGAAATGAGCAGCTTTTTGTTCACTTTAAATATGTTATTATTACCACTGACAGTGTCCTGGTTGACTATTGGCTGCCCTCTGTGGTGCAGTCAGTTGAGTGTTTAGCGTGAGTGTTTCCGGTTTTGAATCCCGGGTATGGCATGTGTGTGATTTATGCTGGTCCGTATTGGTCACCCTTTCATTGGAAAAGTTACTTGAAATAGAAAAACTACGAGAACAAAGTTGTCAAGGAATTAAAATAATGTGTGCAGTAAATGTGGGAATATATTTGCTTTTTTTCATGTACTTAAACAAATAAAAGCCTGGATAATAGTAACCAAATGAATATTTGCTTTTTGTTGTATTATGTACATTAACCTAACTAAGTGGAATTGGAAGATATAAAATTTTAATATTAGAGTTACGCCTTTATTTCAGTCACATTGGTAAATAACGAATGTAAAATTATGTACAATATACTTTCGAAAATAAATTTATTTTCACCACAACAGTAATACAAATTTTATCCTTTATATCATATCTAAAAACAAATAAGTTACAACTCGATATCGAACCTGCAACTTCTTGAGCAAATACGTGTGATTTTTACTTCACCACCGACAAACAAATTTACTTATTGATGGTGTTAGTTTCAAATCTGTTTGTCAAGTAATTTGGCAGGCAAGTAATTTTAAACTGTTAATGTTTTAGTTTTTAGCGCTTTTCAAATAGGATTAAATATTTGCACACATATTTTGTGTCATAATACAGAAATAATTTTCTCTTACTGAACGTTGCGTTTGGAATAACATTTACTGGCATAAATCATATACAAATGTTTATTACGGACTATTAATTTAGTACAAACAATTATTTTATCATAAAGGCTACAGAAGTACTTTTGCAGTAATTACACCGGGCTGCCGAAGCAAGCCTTATTTGGAAAATCATATTTACAGGTGGCATTAACTTTGCACGTGATTCGGAATGTTAGAAACAATATATAAACTGGCATGATAATTAAAACATTTTTATATACACTCTCAATGAATTACTATGATATTCGTGAGGCTTATAATTCGAACACCTAGGCGTACGCAGACCACAATTTCACATGAAATACCGTTAAACACGACAAGGATGCTTACACGCAGATTAATTGGGTGGAAGAATTGAAGTAACTTAGATGGACGATATGCTGTACACGATAGTATAACACGTCATAGCGGTGGCATTGTTTAATTTTTATTATATTATTTCTGATTTTATAAAAACTGTGTGTAGGCTATCTTTATACCGTGGAACAGTCTACTATAAGTAAAAACGCTCATTCTCGCGACTTTGAGCAAATTGCGCTATAGTTACAAAAGAAATGTGTTGGCCTAAAATTACTGTTTAGTTATACTTCGTTAAAATGTACGCATAAATGAATTTACGCGAAATTGCACCAAGTCTTGCAAAATAAGAAGTATTTCAGTTGTATAAATATTATCATATGTGGTCGTATATGAATATCGTGGGCAAGTGCAATTTTGTAAAACTGAGGATCACTTTTCCGTACCTCTGCAAACGTCCTTCGTCCTCCATTGCCTTACGAACAACTGAGCCCGTCGTAACTGATGTTTGTGTAATAGCCAATAGCACGGCCAGACCTGCGCGCGCATCTTTCCCGCCTTGCTCTGCTTCCCGCGCTTCTTCAGCGCTCGGATATGCACAGACGTCTGCCGACTACAGTATTGTTAAGTATTTGCTGACCTTGATCAACCCGGCACTGTGCGGGTGAGCAGAGAAGGAAAGAATTATGATAAGCAGCATTCTGCCGATGTCTGAAGATTTCCTTGGATTACTGACCTCGTCTCTTAGAGCAACACAGGGTGTGTTTAATCTTCGAGAGGGTTACGGCCAGGACTAAGTGCGGCATGCCTCTGCGCCGGCAGTTTTTGAGTTGGAGCTGATGAATGACTGAGCAATTGAAGAACGAGCGACAAGCAGCGGGATAACCATTGGACCAGCGGAAGGGGAGTCTGCGACAGCATATATCGAGCGGTAGAGTGTGCGGCTGGCAGGCTGGACTATTGGACTAAATGCGTGAGTGGAAGACGTTGTAAATGATAGAAGCTAATAGACTGAACAAGTGCAAATAGTGGGTATGAGTTAATTGACTGTAATCAAGATAGACAATTAGAGTTGAAATAAACATTAAATATTGCACTCACTGTTAAACCGAAAGAGTAAAAGTGGAGACAGCTAATTGATGTTGTACATAGTAGTTGTAGTGAATAAATTAAAAATCAAATCTCGTTTCTTCTATTTTTTTTATTATTAAGACCTCTATCACTTACGAACACAGATACGCACCGCGGGCGTCCTCAGCATGTAACACTGTTGTCAGAAGTGTGATGGAGGTAATTATTAATTAATCAATTGTAAATAAAGTTAGGCAGTAGTTTAGTAATTAGTGATAATAGGACTAATAAATTAATGTAATAGCAGTGAATGTTAACCAGTGAATGTCTGCAGATATGGAAGCACTGTTAGCGTTGATTGACGGGATGAGTAGCCAAGTGAGCGCAAGTGTAAATGGCTTAAGATTGAAATAAAACAACTGCTTATGAAGCACTGCACCAGACTGTACAATGTGAAGAACTCATAATAAAGAAGTACAGACGCCATAAAAATTGTCAGAAAAGCACGATTTATACTGTATATGAAAAAAGAATATATACTTTTTGCAACTTCATAAATTATTTTACTCAAATATACCTTTTACATCAAAAAATTAATCTATTAAAATAGTCTGTATTTTCAACCAACTTTAAGAGCATTTCAGTTCTGGATGCTTCAGAAAGCAGTATTTGCATAACAAATCTTCGTCATGGAATATCGTCATTACTTTTACTATGAATTTTTGTAAGGAAATTGTAATAATAATGCAGCAAATGATTTTTATAGTTATTTTTATGTGCGTCCATTTGTCACAAACACTTACGGCTGAAACTGAAGTAAATCAATTTAAGTATAATATTGATGTGATACATTAATACTATGTTTTTATTGCGTATGATCACAGTAAATATTATGATGGTCTTTCTTGAAGAAGATTTTTTGGAAATTCTGTTTTCCGAATCATCCAAAATGGAAATGCACTTAAATTCGGTTAAAACTTCAGAATATTATATTCAAAAGCTTTTTTACATTTAAAAAGTATGTTTTAGTAAAATATTTTATAATGTTGCAAAATATATACATTCTTCTTTCATATACAGCATAAATAACCCTTTTCTGAAAATTTGTATGGTGCCTGTACTACTTTTTTATGAGTTCTTCGCGTCGTATAATCAGGTGCAGTGCTCCATAGTTAGTTCCTTTACTTCAAACTTAAGGGAAGATCTAAATAACCAAATTAGTTCAGCAACTGTAAGTGTAAACGAAATGAAATAGCAAGATAGAGTCTGTGGACAGGTAAATATACACTGTTAATGAGAATGTAGACAGAAAAATTTTCTCTCTTGATAGGAAAATAGATGGAATTAGCGAGTTAGTGAACACAAGGATTCACAGTGTAAATGAAAGAATGGACAGTGTAACTGAAATAGTAAACATTGTAAACAACAGGATGGAAATTGTAAATGACAAAATAAACAGCGTGGAGAATTAAGGTCATATTTCACATTTTTATTTATTTGGTTATCTGAAAGAGTTTCGAAAAGTTGCCCCTTAATGCAGTTATTAGTTATCAAATCATTATAATTTTCAAAATATAACACTCAAAAGTCTCAATTTCCCAAATACTGTAACATACTAGGCTTTGCTCCTAGATATTTTTTTCCAATCGAATTGCATTTAATGCAATAGGTATGGCGTGCAGAACATACCGCTTCAGTATGACTGCAATTTATAGACAGGTGAGAGGGTATTGGCACTCTGAATTTTGATGAAAATAGGGGTCAGACTTGTCGTAAATATATTTTTTGTTCATTCAAGGGAAACTGCTAACATTAATTTAATAAATAGTTCGAACCATAAATTGAAGACGAAATGTTTTTGTTCCCTTCGTAGCTTGTAACACAAATGCAGTATGCCGCGCTTATACTAGAGTTCAACTATTTGAACCTGCCTATAACACTTTTGTGTCGGAATTTGAGTGTTGTATTTTAAAAACTATAGTCATTTGACAGCATTTTTCAAGACCACTCTCCGATAGCCACAAAAAAAAAAAAGAGAGAGAGAGAAACATGACATTAAGGGAACAGGAAATATGTGCAATGAAGAAGGAATGACAGGTATTTCTGCAACAGCGGAGTTCACCTACCACCACATCGACAGCTGAGGAAAGTGAAGGGGCAACATAAGGCGAAACCATTGCGGCAGCCTTGGAGGAGAGCACATAGATCTGTGGAATTAGAGTCGTGCAGCCAGAAGTGGAGAAGAGGGTTTGAACTAAGCCCGTTCCTTACGATGGTCAGACTTCATGGAGGGAGTACCAACACCATTTGAAATAGTTGCTACTGTCAATAGCTGCAACGACAGAATAGCGGGCATATTACCTCGCGGCTGTACTGAGAGGCCCCGCACTTAGCATACTACAATATCTGCCAGAGCTACATCGACTGGAGTACTCCCAACTGGTGTCGGCCTAGGAGCTCGTTTCGGCGACCGGTACCTGCGACATGCCCCAAATGCACAGCTGCGAAGCTGCACCCAGTGACCAGGGGAACAACTGCAGGAGCTTATGGCAAGACATTGTGCGGCTCTCCCACCTATCTCTGAAAGGCTGTTCCGAGGAGGCACGCAAAATCATAGTATTCGGCTTCTTCATCGATGTCATCGCCGACGCAGAGGTTCGACAAGCAGTACCTCTGGCTGCACCCCACTATAAAGCAACCCCCTTGTCGCCAGCACTGGAGGTGGAGTCGGCAAGACATAGAGGCGCCCCCATCGTCCGGTACGAATAGTGACGCTGACGGAAGACCACGAAGACATAATCAAGAAGACTCTGAAGGAGATGGAGACGTTTATGAGAAACATCGCTTCCAGGGTCCGTGCTACAGAGCCTCGCCCCTCCCCCCTCCAAATCTAAACGGACGGAGTGTTGGTCATGTGGACAGCCTGAGAGCCTATTGCCCACGACAGTAGCAGCAGAAGCAGTAGCGGGATAAGAGGCAGCGAGAGACAGGTGAGAATACAATTAATTTGGAAAACTTTAAATACTGATCTTAGGGACCGACGTTCGGTGACTTTTAAAGGGTAGGCCCTCATTTTCTTACATGCATGGACGGTAAAACAGTACTGGGATGCAATATTTTGAGGAGGGGAGCCTGAATTACTTTATTGGCATGATGGTCGTTGACACAGGGGCGACCATAACAATAGTAAGACCAGACATCCTCGGGCCTTAATCCCAGCGATCACCCGATGACATCATCGAACGATGCTATTTGCCTACAGTAACACGTGCGACAACGTCAGTTATAGGTAATATGAAGGTGAGCTTGAAACTTGCTAACATTAGCATAAAACACGACGTTCACATAGCAAAAATAGAAGATGAATGTATTTTACGGTTTGAGTTACTACGTAGACTGGGGTAATATATCAATATTCGGCTTGGTGTGCTACTGGTAGGTAGTCTACAGAGTTGGTGGTGTCGAAACTGTACGATTTGTCCTCCGTAGTTAGTTGCCCAGTAGCATGTGGTCAACCAACTGTGCTGCCCGCTTATAGGTAAATTGTAATTACAGGCAGATGTCAAGAAATGTTTGTCAGACGTTTGGGTCTAAGTAAGCCAGCACAAAATATTGGTGTCCTATGAGGTAAATTTATTTTAGCAATAATTTTGGTCTCTTCTAATTCTGACAGTTTTCAAGTTAGAGCCATTCGTCTTGAGGAGGGGGCCATGAAAGGTGTTTGCAAACAGGTCACACAAGTAATTCCAAATGTTTCAGATGATTCTAGAGTAGAACAATTAGAACTTCCTTTACCAGACGTACTGGATGAACTGCTCGAACGAACAAAAAAATCTTAACTAGCAACAGAAGATGGCTGTCTCTGAATTACTTCAGCCTGTCACTTCGGGGATGTATTGATCCCCCCCTCCATAAAATATCCCAACGATGCTTTGTTGCTAAATTTATAGTGAAGAAAAATCTGCAAAATCACCATATGCTGCAAAATCACCAGCTGTCTCAAAATCGTGAAAAATAACTGCAAACCAATAAAAATGAGGCTTCTGGTGTCAGAACCGAGCGCCATCTTGGATCAAGACATGATGCCTCGCCCATCGATTATGGACAAGCCTAATTTTATAAATAAAATTATGTATTTGAATTAAAATAATTTTATTTGACATTTAAAATTAGGGTATCGAGCGATATCTCTACGGACCCGCATTTTCAAATAAAGGTTATGTATTTAATTTACTATGTTATAATTTAGTTTTTAAAATGTACAGACAAAAGTATTTTGTGTGACATGTGTGCAAACTCCAATTTTTTAAAATAATTGGAATATTAAATTATAACCTACGGTTATGTGACTCTGAGGCCATATTGTATTTTTAGTAATACTTCTGCATAATGGATTTCTAATTTTTCTACATCACAGAATATGTCTATGGCGATATTTTTTCCTAGAAACTTTCGAATACGACGTTAAGCACTCATATGTTTATTAAATGTTATGATTATTTATTTTCGAAATTTACAGAAAAATTTTGTTATGCCAAATGTCTGGGGATTCATATTTTCAAAGAGAATTTGTGTATGTTATAGTAAGTGATTATATAAGAGTGACCAGCGCCACATTGTATTATATAAGAATAGAATTGTATTTGTAAACATTTCAAGAGCTATATATTTTTAGACCCGTGATTTCAAGTATAATGCTAATGTAACAATGTGAACTTGGATTATTAGCATGTTTTTGACAGCGTTTTGAATTTAATAGTCATAATACTTTCTTAAATTTTTATAGTAATTATATAACAAGCCTGAGCCACGAATAGGTACAGGGTCTTTCCTCAAGTAACATATTAAGCATGCTATGTCTATATTGAACATTCACTAACCTAAAGAGCTTAGTTAGTCGTCATTCTTCTAATGCTGTATATAGTTGCATGCTGACCAAGATGAAAAAAGGCATTATTCCTCAACACTTATTATAAGCATAGTTGTCTATAATTCCATTGTATGTGTTCTGCGATCATGCTTATTTGCAATAAGTTGCAAAATACGATGTCAAGAACTCATATGTTTTAAGTAAAAGTTCTGAATGAAGAATTTTATTTTAACTTTTAAAATTCGTCGCCAAAATTGTGTTGATTGACATATCTGTGCTGTCCTCTGTTTAAAATAAATTGCAATGTGACATCTTTACTAGCGAATACATATCTACGCCCATCACCGTGATGGATTTACATATGCGCTGAGGGTTTCTAAAAAATGACTATAGACATGTGAATTTTTTTCCAAGTTCAAATATTACCAATTTTATCACCTGACCCTTCCATCACTACTAGGTTAGATTCCCGACGAGGTCACCAGGAATAACGTAAGTGGGAAACATAGCGGACGTTGCCATTGGCAGAGGGTTTATTTCCCGCATCCTTGGATTCCACCTCCTCTCCATTTTTCCTTCAGTTCAGCCTCACTGGCGGTCGTCATTTCGCAGTTAATGCTGACCTGAACCTCTCACCACATGTCCGATCTATTTATGTCATATATTTATGTAGGCATAGATATGCATTTTGATTTTTTTTCAATGTAATTATGACGAGTAGTGTATTCCCGACCCCACCTTTTCGGAAACAATTCGGATTTCGAGTCAGAAGTGCTGATAACTCATGCTTTTAGTGATGAGATGTTGGAATTTGATAAACATGCATATTAATTATTTTATTTAAAGTTATGTATGTACTAAGAAAATCAATTGATTAATAAAGCCAAAACTAATTCACGTATATATAAATTCACTATGTAATATCTATTTTGTACAACCATATTCTGAGGGCACAAAGTGTTGCGTTTTAAACACATGCAAAATATAATAGTTAAGAATGCTTAATCATTACATGTGACCACGAACTGAATTCGGCAGCCACCGCTTCAGATGGCTTCCACACGCTGACGTAAGGGTCAAAGTCCAATTAGAAAGTAAGTGTTATTTAATAGTACATTTACAATCGTTATCAGTTTGGGTGTTCGAAACGTGTGGGGGGGGGGGGGGTGGAGTATTCTACATTTCCCGCGGCACTAATATAGAGACGATTAAGTTACTATAGGCTGTTCACGGTAAAATTAGCACTTTTGAAAGCCCTACTTAAGATCTACTTGTATGCACGTTGTGCTCTAGGCCTCATCACTTTATTCATGCGTCGGTTAAGCAAAACTGTGAAATTATTATAAAAGTAAACATTTTGTAAATCTGCAAATTTTTATACACCGATGCGTTTAAAAAATCAGAAAGAGAGAGATATAATTTAAATGATTACTAATGGTTACCTAACACTTTTTATTTGACGTTAACGTATGGAACTACTTTCGTTCCCTCGTTACCAAAACAAGTCGCATGTCACTCAGTGCGTCCGTTAAAATATGTGCAGACAAGGGCAATGACATTTTTATAAGGTTGATTTCAAAAGTCCTTCCCAGTATCTCAGGTGGAAGTGTTTCTTTCTCTGTTGATTTAGCTCCAGCAATGTGTAAACATATTCTATTTGACGTAGACAACAGTGTCCTTCACTACCAGTCAGAAGTTGCAGCTCGTGTAGAGCCTTCGTGAACGAGGTTAGTAAAAGCTTGCAATGCATCCTACTAAGCTTTTGTATTTTAAGAAATAATTTGGTTCCGGTGATAATTTTTTTATAAATTACAGCTTTTAAAGCCGATTGCAGAATGTAGTAATGTGGAATTATCGCCTTCCTCCTCTCCATCAGCACTGTCTACAACCTCTCAACCTGCGTAGTTTATTAGCCAGTACTGCTAGTCGTCTCCCTGCCAGACATCTTATCGTACTCTCCGCACATTAAAACTTCCCAGTTCTAATATTGTAAAGAAATAATTTACATTGAAACCTGTGATTTACTATTTTAACTTAAATATATTTCCTCTCTAGCTTAGCATCACACCTGTTGAGCAGATATTCAATATATTCAATTTGTAATCAGATTATGCCAGATTATTCTTTGCAACTTATTCAAAAATGTTCTTCTTATAAATCTGTGGACAGCAAGTAGAACTAAGGTTTCGATAGTAACAACTCAAGGTAAAGAGGCGTAAAAAAAATATATTTTTGGCGTATTTCATCGTTACAACATCATCTCAATTGAACAGTGGTGTATTGTTATTGTGGAACCCATCCAAGAAGTTCTTGGACAATGCTAACCAGTTTGTTAACGTCAGCTCCCTTGGCTTCCAGTTTTGTCTTGGCTTCCTGGACGGACTTCAGAGCCCAAATCTTGTCCACCATTGCCTGAAAACAATACAAGTTTATTCAATACCAATATTCTCTTAGTTTTAAAATATGCAATTTAGTGATAATATTTCAATACTGAAAATTTGTATCAGTTAAAAAAATAACACTGTAAAATTTCGAAATTTATTAATGGGTACGTTATTCATCTGTTTGTTTTAGCAATTAAAACATAAAATGTGTGCATAAAAGTCGCTATTATAATACATCATTCAAACATTTTATTTGAATAACTGGATTAAATGTTTTATAATTTTATTTAAAAGTTTCCTAAATTACTTGAAATAATTATTGTAAAATATGGAATTCTTGCTCCGAATAAATCAACTTTTTTTTTTAATTAATGGAGAAGTTTTCTGTGTTGTTAAAATTTTTAATGACTAGTCATAAATTTAACGAATAATGATTCCAATTATTTTGTAACAGTTTCTAATAAATGATCTAATTTTTACTGAGACGATAATATGAAATATTATCAGCCTATACGAAAGCTTAAAATCTCTTGAGCTTTTACACACGTACGCAAAATGTATCACACTTTCGTTTTTAAAACTGGTAAGATGTCACTAAAGTTTGAATATGTTGGCAATTCTCGACGTAATTTTCGACCAAAGAAATCTTTCCGCTTTTAGAAAATGAATAATGGGAAATACTTCGTTTTTCTTAACCGATGTTCAGATCTATTTTCTATTTAGCATATTTTTGGTACTGAAAATGATAAGTTGCAAGTAATTTTTTATTCATTGACTCTATGTATGTATGTATATATATATATATATATATATATATATATATATATATATTATATATATATATATATATATATGCCATTACGTTCACAAAAAATTAAAGCGAAATATATGATTATTCTGTTGATAATTGGGATAAAAATCCTCAAACCAAAGATTTTAGAGTTGCTGGTTAATCAGTTTCCATAAATATTAATAAGCAACTTGACTACTAACTTGTCAAATTCAATTACTATACTGAACATCCATAAGGTAGTCAACTTGACATTCAAGTATTTGATGGTTTAATGTATAAAAGTGTATAAGCACCAAAAGGAACACGGTCATGAACAAACATGCTGGTGTATGACATGCGCTTCTGTAACGAGATTTTATGCGATTTTGTGTGCTATCTAAACTGTTATATGGCGTAAAATTAAAAGAAATTTCTGATCATAATTTAAGTGTAAAAAGTTTGCGCGGGAATTCTTATTCCACTTACTTAGGTATCGATCATACAAAATTTCAGAATTTGACTATAAAAAGTGTGAAATATTTGGGCAATTATATACTACCAGGTGTTTGTTTAGAACTGCTAGATAATTTTCTTCTGGAAATTTTAGTGCCATGGGTTGCTATTTAGACCATGGTTTTAACGATGTGACGAGAAGATTTTTCTCATTGAAAAAAAAATCAAATAACATATATTTCCAACACGATTACTTCATTGTTATCTTAAAATCCCCACTTTGTCCACCTCTAAATTCTCCCCCCCCCCCCCCCCAAAATTTCTTGAGCTAGTAAAACTGACACTCACCCTAAATTCTGTGCTGCTGATCTTCTCGTACATCTCCTTGAAGACAGCGCTGGTCTTCACTTTATCTTGGAACACCTTCTTCATCTCGCTCAGAGGCAACAACGCCTCCACGTCGTCCAAGAAGTTACGGAAGGTCCTGTCTGAAGGGCTGATCCTGCTGGATGGTGGCGAGACTTCGGGCAGTCCAAGGAGGTCGTTCACAGTCTTGATGTCGTCGTAGATTGGCACGCCATTGGCGCACAGATACGAGTAGAACTGTTGAACAAAACGACACAAGACATCTCAGAAAAACATCAACCGATCCTCGTGTTTGTTATCATTATTATTTACTTCGATACTTTCTGAATCAATTGGTAACTTACGCAATATTCCAGCCTTTAAACTTGAAATGACAATATGCAACGTGGGAGTAACTATTATTTGAATTCGTCACTTTAAAACCAGCTTTTTTTTTCTACGCCAAACAGGAAAGATTATATTTATCTAAAATTTATTGCGAGGAGGTAAAGTAAAATTGGAATTTTAGAGTGATGCTCGAGTACAGCTAATTATGTTTTCGAATAAACAGTCTACGAAACAAATGGAACTTGTCTCAAGTATCCTCTGGTAGAGATTCGGCGCGCTCTAATGACACAGCGATACGTCATTGACACTCTACGTACTTGGTAGATAACCCTGATCAAACAACCACAAGGTACAGTGCCTCAACAAGATAACGCATCCTATAAGCACTGTGCAATATAATATAGACTGCCTGTGTTGTGACATAGTGCCTTCCTGGCTCGGAATGTCCCCAGATCTTATCCTGGAACACAAATGAGGGATTAGCTTCGATATCAACTTCGAGTCAGTTCCGTTCTACAGGATATCGAGGGACAGCTACAGCAGTTGTTCAACTTGCTCCAGGATATGGTACAACATCTGCATGACTCCCACACGAACAAAACCACCGTATGTATCCCTGAGGGGTAGATACAACCCTTCTGACATGGGGACTGCAGTATACTCGCACTGTCAACTTTTGTGTCCGTGAGATCTGGCATTGTAACGATGGCAATAAAGTCTCAAGGTCTTGCAACACATGAAGTTTCAATACTTAATTGATCAAAATTGTAATGTGATGCAAATACACTTACGTCAATGACGAGCTTCTCGCTGTTCACCGTCTTGACGATAGCTGCAAATTCCTCGCCCTTCATGTATTTGACCACTTCCTGCACTTGCGCGTCATTGGCGATGTATTTCACGCCTATTGCCTTGATCTTGGAAACAGGGATCAATTTCGTGATGTCCTTAATTTCATCCTCGAGGCTAGGTTTCGCTGAAATTAAGAAAACATCCACTTATACAACAGAGTTAAAAAATAATGCAATAAAAGTTTATCGTTGTCCTGCAACGAAATAATATTATGCCCAAATATTTCACCTTATTATATTCATTTCAAAAGCATTAAATTTTACAATTAAATACTTCTGGGAATGACTATAGCGGAACTAATGTAGATGTGATATAGTGAGCACGCGGTTTCTTCACACTTTTAAACAAACATTTGAAAAGTCACCTCCTGGGTGACTTGCTTGGTAGTTTCCTAAATACTTTATGTGCCACAGCCGTCTTATACTTGTGTAAATATAAATGTACATTATATTTGGTTGAATTTAACTTTGACTTATATATGATCTATTCATCGAATTATTTCCTTTACAAATTATATGAATATAAAGAGGAAGAAAACATGTGTTTTGTAAATATGCTCAGTAAGAAATAGTGCTTTTGCAAAATATTATTACACTGAATGTGCACGTATACGGTGCGCTGTCACTTTGGTGTAGTTTCCTATAATAATTTAAGCTTATTTCACATGCGGTGGAAGAGTAGCAAGAGAGTACAAGTTTAGCAGAGCTTCAGAAAAGTCGGAAGTAACTGTGAATGAATTATACAAGATAAGCTACCGGTGTCAAATTCGTAGACATGATAGTGTAGAATATTATGTTTTAAAATATTTGTTTATTGTTGCTTTGTCTTATGTGTTGCTTATTAATGTTTTTTTTTGTACTGGAAAATATTCCGATAATTCTTAGTTAATTTTTTAAGAATTGATATTTTGCCCCGGATTTTCCGTCTTAAGCCATTAACTTAAACATTTTTAATGCTATAAGTGCTCAATATGTTGTGTATATATATTATATATATAATTTTGTAACAGGACAGTGGGTAGTGCGCTGTAGTTTCTTCCAAGCTAGAATGTCAGCTATAATATTTTACATAGAAAATGTGGTATTATTGTGATCATTTGAATTATTACGTTTTACACGCCAAATTCTTTGCTTGTGTTTTTTGGATGTTGTGCATGAATATTTCATATGTGAATAAACCAATGTTAGCCATTACAGTAAATATCACTTTTCCACAAGCTAATAATAAATACATTTATCCAATAACCGATATAGAACTGGCAGGGTTATAGTAATAGTAGCTATAAATGTCATAATATTAAAGGTGATTACAAACACCTACTTGAAGAAGTGCATTTCGTGTCGGAGTAGGCGAGGGCGAGAACTGCCACCAGAACAATCAGGAACTTCATCTGTAAATAAGAACACAGCTTTGATACAGTCACGCTCCACTATGAGTAATAACTGATTATCCAAACTTCTAAGTACAAATTCCGAAGTGTGACAATTCTTACACTATTCATGTGATTCATAAAACTATTTCAAAATTTCCCATTCCTAGCAGACTTCAGTAATTGTTCAGAAGTTGCCTGTTATAAATTAACGTTTCAGCTTATCGCCCTGAAGCGTTTGGTGGCATATGTAACATTTAACAGCAAGCATGAGCTGTACTGACTTATTCCAGGTGGGTGGAAGTTGGATAAAAAGCCACTTACCACTGCCCATATCTTTATAATAAACTTATTTATTGGTAGACTTCTGTACGTAAGAGGGATACTTGTTATTATGGTGATGAATGTATACATCATGTATGAATTTATCTTGATATTTAGGAAGTCAAGAAATATGTCCAAATTCTTATTTACTACAGTTTAGTTAAAATATTGTAGCGGCAAGACGATTTGTGGGACATTCACAAGTAACTTTTGGATTGGTTATTTTCGAGCTGTCGTGAAATAGGATGCCGAAATTATTTATTCTGCGTGTGGAACGACTTGGCGAGTATAATTTCGTATCGAATTCGAAATTGTCCACTTTACTGATCTTTTTATTGGAACTGGAATATTCTTTTGATGTCTTGCTAAAAAGGTTGCTGGAGAGAGCACTTAAAACAGCAAAATCCTATAAAGTAAGAGACCTTTATAACTGTTGGATGCAATTTATCTTCAGGTCTACGAGTGTGCATTTTATTTGAGCAGTCTGAACCAGGGTATGAATGTTTTAAATTAATGTGTACTATTTATCGAAATACTTTTCGCAGAAACTATTTTCTTCAGATTTAAATAGGTCATTTGAAAGTATAAAATAATATGATTCTAAATTTTCTGGTGGAAATTGCGGTAGAATTTAATGTATATGTTTTTATTGCAAATTTATGGCGATCTGGCTTTTATACTCACTTTACATCGAATTCGTAAGTGGGTACAACACTAAATATTTCAATATATTTAGAGGTATTTTTCGTCAAGGCCAATGCGTATCCTACAAATTACTCAGATTCCAGGCAATGGACTTCTCATGAGTCCGTTGTAATGTCGGTCAATACATTTTGTGACAGCAGTAGAATTTCAATAAAAATTATTTACGAAATATTTGTAGTAATATTAATTGCACATTTCAAGAATCCAAATCGTGTAGATGTAATGAGTTTAAATGCCTTGTTTATGATGCGAGAGACCACATTAAACCAACCCCTGTACTTTCAACCCACCACAACATGTTTCAGAAATTAGAAACGAAGGGAAAAAACTGTTAAAACGAAGAGGAGTGATGAAAGTCGTTCAAGACAGAAACAATGAGATACTTCGATAATCAAAATAAAGATGATTGACATAATGAATGTAAGAATTATAATCAAATATATGTGCTGAAGTTTTGAAATTATTGAGTCGCAAAAAATAATTAGTTTTGCATGTAGTGTAAACTGAGGCGTGAAAACTGATTTTTAAGTTGTACAGGGGCTTCTGTATTCCCGTTAGGAAATACAGAATATGTATCTTTTTGTAAACAAATGTAACCCTTACGTTATAAATTACGCCCACATATGGCTGCACTTAAAAATTAACTAAGCTGTGTCCCTGGATTGATAAAATAAAACATTTCTCCGTTGTATATAAATGTTTAAGTAATTTTATCCTGATATTACTGTTTAAAAACGACAATACTTCAGAACCAAGTTATTCGAAACACCGGAGTGATAAAAGTATCTACGTATATTTTTACGACTCTTTAAAATACTTTTCTTGACGAAGGGTTTAACTTATTATACTGTAAAGAACCTAACTAATGTGATTTTAATTTTCCAAGAATTACTTTTGTTTGTCAATGTATCATCTAGATACTCCGCTTATAACTAGCATTTAGAGTAATGTCTCGCAGGATTGAAAACGAGAACCTCCTTTTCAATAAATCTCTTTAATCGGCGCCCCATTCGGTATGATTTTCCCACCCAATAATTTCAAAAGTGCATACGATATTTTCAAAACAGAATGAATATATATCTGTTTTAAATGGCTCCAAAGAGCATGTTCCACAGGCGTCGACGGCAGCCAAAATCACGTAACAATAATTCATTGCAAAATTTTCAGTGCGGTATAGTTTCGTGATTCAAACAAAAATCATACGTAGGGAATCGAGGTAGTATGACACAAAATCTCATACGATGCTCTGAAGTAGGCTAATTACATTGTTTCCTATTAGAGATTTTTCTAATGTTTTGTGAATGGTATGAGAAATAATACAGGGTTGAATCTATTTTATACGGTTTTCTTAATCTGATCATTGTACTAAAGCAATATAAAAGTAATGTAGGAAATCATTGTAACGAGCTTTAAACAACATTTTTAGTACAAAAAAAAGTTTTTAACACATGGGTACTTATGTTTAAAAAACCGCTTCTTTTTTTTTTGTGGTAGCGAAAGGTACGATAGTTATCTAAGCTCCATTTTAAAAACATGGAATAATCATACGCAAATCGATTTAGCAAAGAGCCCGTGATAAATAATTTAAATTACACATGCATAGATTTATATGAAGTTATAAATATTTTGGATGAAAAGCATTCACGCAACATTAAGTAAATAACTTTTAAAATATGAAAAACTATTATTATACTTTCAAAAAAGCGTCGAGAATATTTTATTGTTTTGCTTTCTGAAAATTATGTCTGTGATTCTACTTGATTCCTGATGAACGCCGGCAGATAATTTATTTTTAAGCATTGTATATAACATATTGGTTAACTTAAAACTCAGTTTGGTATAGCTGCATTATGTTTTACAAATATTATAAAATCTGTGCATTTAAAATAAAACATATACGTTATGTTGCTCGTCAGACCAGTTTCAAACAGCAGAGACCGTTAATTGACAAACCAAAGACACGGATAAATTTCGCGGGGAAAACAGTTGCAGTACGCAATTACGCAATTACGCAAACACGCTCACTCTAGTAACCAAATCATCGTTCATTTACAGTAAAATCATTACAAGGAGCGTTATGTTATGTGTTTCTACAAGGCATGGAAATTCTAAAACAATAAGTACACCGCTGTTTTTCTGTTATAAGCTCCCGGGATTATTCCAGGTATCTTAGTGACTGTTAAAAAGGAAATTAAATAAAATACTCATTAGCAAGCAAGTTTATGTAAATATGTGACCGATGTTTAGATATTTCAGACGTTATTATATTCGATCTACAATTTATACACTTTTCTACAGCATCTCAAAGCAGTATGACGTATCTTACACATTATAAATATAATAAAGACTAAAAGAGCGTTGGTATTACCGTGCTGGTATCTTCAGCTGCCTACAACTGCAGAGGATGGATGTACGCAGATGCACGTCTTCGGTTTTGCACTCTTTTTATACCAACCTATCTTACAGAAAAAATAAATATCAAGTGTTTTTACATTATGTTTACTGCCTCCACTCAAGAACGCATCGACTTTCGCGAGTGCAGTGCAGCTGAAGGTCAAATATCAAGCTATATCTGGCTCCGGTTCTGCATAATCTAGCTTGTTATTAACAAGTACTATGTTTACGTTTCCTTACTTTATAAGTTATCATTTTATGGAATTTCGTTATCCAAATCTGTAACTACAATAGCTTCGTAAATAACAATTGAACTTATATGCAATAAGTTGAAATAAAGTTACCACGGGCAACAACATTCTTAATATTTCAAAATTATCAAGTTATAAAATTATTAAGTTATAAAGAATGGCGCATTGATAATTTTGAAATATTAAGAATGTGTATATATATATATATATATATATATATATATATATATATATATATATATATATATATATATATATATATCGAATATTTGATTTTATTTTAAACTCATATTTTATCTGAACAACACATATTGTTGATTCACAATTTTAGTTTTAAACACGCCAGAATTCCTGAAAACATTAAATTGTATTCACAACATCCGAAAGTAAAAATTTATAAATAATATGATATAAAGAAGGAAGGTTTATTCCACATTTCGAAAGTTTGAGGCGAAATCGGTGCAAAGGTGAGGCTAGTGCTTAGGTGCGCTATATTTACGGCTGTAATTTGTGACATTAAAAGGACACGGTGAGCTGTGGTAATACTATATTATTAATTCTTTTAGTTCAATATATTTTTCTAATGGTCTTTTTAAGTCTGTGCGTTTTGCACATCACGAAAAGAAAGATCGTATTAAATAAAAGTCAGTTGTAAATAGTATGAGCAATATATTTATTTTCTGTTTATACCTTTCAAGAAGAAGCGAATATTTGGCTACATGCAGCCTACCATTTTCACTTCTGTATATACAACCAATGATTTCCTTATACACACACGAGTGTTAAAATTTTAATCCCGTGAAAACTTGCTGGGAAGTTAATTCAATTTGAACTGATTTGTCATCTCTGGTCATTCTGCAAAGATTTGGAAGCTTTATAACACTTATTATGAAAACCATAGAAATATAACACGGAACACTTAGGTAATTTACTTAGTTATATTCCAGCTTGTAAGAGTTTGGCGCAGGGCGTATTATTCTTACGTTCGTATAGTTTAAATTATAAATTTTTATAAATGAATTTATTCCTTTATTTTTTATTAGTGGAAATTGCCCAATTGAATGGTTTATACACGCTTTCGTGTAGAAATTGCCAAATTACACTTCTATAAATTAGACAATTTTATGACAATGCCTTTCGAAACATCCGCACTCTACCATCTATTCTGAGGAATAATACACATAGACCTATAAGAGGTATTATCATGCAACCAGTAAAACTGGCATATTGTTTGATTAAAATTATCTATATTATAAAATATAATTAATTCAAAGAATTCGAATGTATGTTTTAAACATTCTCCCTTCATGCGTCATGTGGCTACGAGAAGAGTAGTGCATAGAAGAGTTTTGGTGGCTTTTAAATCGGTGTCTTGAGAGTCGACAAAGGTGAAGCGAGAGTGTGGTGCAGCGCCAAAATGCCAGGGCGAGGGAAACGGGAGATACTCGAGAATATCCGCCTACCGATGGCATCATCCAGTGCGATTCCCATATGCAGATATTTGGTAGAGACCCGGTATACATTGGTGAGAGACGACCGTCCTATCAACTATGCCACAGTGGCCCCAAATAAAGGAAATAAATGTCTTAGTTAAGTGCTGGAAACTTGCAACCCATTTGAGAGCCTGGCATTTCTGATAATGTGTCAAGTAATTACACGAACATTCTACAATAAAGAAAAGATTTATCAAGCACCTTACAAGAAGTATGTACCTAAAATACACATAATGAAGTGGAAAGAAAAAATAGAAATTTAATGTTTTCCTTTGTTACTATATCTGACAGACAATTTGTTAATTCTACGTATTTCCGTTTAAACCTACGTTCCAAGGAAATAATGTTGATTTCAAAACATAACACAAATGTGAATGTACAACTAAATTAATTATAGCAATTTAAATATTTATGGGCACCTTTGCAGATGAATAGATGGAGAATATTATAATTAGTGAAGTTTTCAAGCAAAAATAATTAATTATAAGGACTCATGTTAACCAACCTCTTTAAAACTAGCGGTCATTCAATTCATTTATTCTGAATAACTTGTGCATCTCAACTAAGCACTCTACATACAAAAAATATCAGACGATTCAAATATTCTGCCATTTTTAATAAGTATAAAAAAACTATTTCTATTGAAAAAATGACAGACATTACATTAAAATAATATTCAATGACTAAACGAACAAAGCGATGATTATAACTGCTGCCAGTTGTGTAAAATAAATTAAATTAGTTTACTTTTAATCGCTTGAAAAACAATTACTATTTTCCCGAAACATTTTTTGTAGCTTTACATGATTGTGAAATCATGTGCAATCGTCATTTTAATAGTATTGCGCTGTTTTTGGAAATTGGTAATAAATTAAATATGTAAGTGTCCGACCAGTCATAGCTCAGTCCTTTTTAGATTCACGATATCTTGTCCCAACTCTCTAGCCTCTGGTTATCTGATTAGTTTGTTACTATACGTTGAAACACATTCTTGGCTTTAAGCTGATACAGCATGCAAAATAGGATATTGCAATCTTAGATTAATTTGCGACGACTAGTCGACTAGAAGTTCTCGATGCCTTCGAAGCTCAGGGAACCAGAGCAGTTTTGAATAGGATTCTGGCGGACTCCCCGGTCCATCTCGTCGCCATCTAAGTAGAAGCTGTTCTCAGCAGTGGAATGGAACTCCAGGCCGATGAGACATAATCCTTTTAAACAGTTTCTGATTCTCCTTCCCTGTCGTTGAAACTAACTCGTCCAGTCGTGCAGCCTTCATCTCCAGAACGTAATAACTTCTTTACTTCTCCAGCGAAAAAGTTCTACTCAAAATGCTCCAAACCAACTCAAAGACAAAATCTCTACTTAGCAACCATTCGTGAGATCGGCATTTTATATGGTCATTAAATTGTTCTTCATGTCGACACGAAGTGTATGTGAAATTTAATAGGAATTCATCAGCTTGTATGTGCGTTGCAAAAAAATCAGACATTTAGTTAAAAACACACGGTAGAGTGTGGATAAACTCTGCAGTGTCCATAAACATCTTACAACGAAGTTCCATTTCTGACATAACCTTAATAAAATCATGTTTTAGATTGAAAACATACATGGAGGGACATTTAAAAATTAGTTAATTTATGCTGAAACAAATAAGATAAATGAATAATGAGTGAGATGATAAGTGAGAAACAACTGTAAGGGAACTCCTTATAGAAAGCCCGAGTTATGTTTGGAGTTAAGTGGACATGATTAATGACAAACATACATAAACAATGAAATCAAAAAGAATAAAATGAACCAGAGAAACTGAAATGAACATGTGAGACATACATGAGCAAATGAGACTTACAGCAGTTACATTACTCCAAGCTAAACACACGATAAGCAAACAATTAATAATATTAATGACACGTTTTAAAATAAACACAAATACACATCAAGATGAGTTCAACAAATTAAGAAGAAAATTAACCCTACACCACCATTTCATAAACATCAAAACATACATTCACTCAATTCAGTATCTAAATTACCATATGAATTAATATATTATTAGTTTGTCTAATTATTTCATGATTCGGTCTTTTGTTACAAACAATAGTTTCATTATTTTCGTTAAAAAGTTTAAGTAACTCACAGTTTTTTTTTTTCCTTCCACAAACATTTGATGTTAGAACTCGCTTCGACGATTAACCTGAAGGTGTTGACCAGCAGCACTACAGCCTCCGTATGCTGCAAGTGGTTCTTAGCAGTGACTCTGGAAGCACTTTTCCATGAGGCTGGTGGTACACTATTAACATAAAGTTTGTACCACTATAACAAGCACAGTATACATTTCACATGACTCAGATGATATGACATGTAATGGGAAGAGTTAACGAGTTCATTGATTAATGGTTAACAGTCACAGTTCATATGTGCACTAAATCACCAAGTTTCTTCATCAGCACTCACTGTTGGCATTCAGTGTTCATGTGGATTGTTGATGACAAGCAAACACATGTTTTCACAATCATGCAAACATAATGATATGCTGGGGTGATGGTACATGATTGGACTGTTGAACATATATATGTATTCCCTATAAGACCCTATACAACATTAAAAGGAATTCTTCAACAGGAATCATTGCGCTTCTACTCCCTATACAACGTAGTCTAACATTACTAGAAAATATATTATTGACATGATATATAAAGACAATAACCCAAAAAATATACATGAATACACAAGGAAGTCAATGAAAACATGACATGAGGCACATAATTTAAAAAAAAAAAAACATTAAATTCAGTCGTCACTAGGAATATCACAAAATTCATTTGAAACTAGTGCGAACAGAGCAGGAATAAAACATGATAAATACATTAAAACTTCGAAGAGCATGGTAGTGAGAAGCGTCCAGGTATACTTGAGATTACTGACATAATCTTGGGTAATCGACTTGCCCTTAGCATCTGGCGAACTCTTCATTCTTACTTTATTGTCAGCGGAAGATGAATTAAACAGCATACGTACATTAAAATGATCCGTGCTTGATTAGGCTTTGACGGTAATTTGACTATCAATCCTGGGATCACGAGGGTGGGTTTTCTTCATTATCATTTTGAAGTAGGCGTTTTAATATCTTATGATAGAACTCACTTGTCATACAAGGTTCTTCTTTTTCTTCCTTTATCGATCAACATATGATACTTTGGTTGCATATCCCGTTCTAATCATATTTTCGGCATTACCGGTATTCTCCAAAGTATCGACATGTTTCAATTATAGCCACAGCAACCCAACATAAGCGACTGATAGTTCTGGATTATAACAATTAGCTTACTTAGGATTCGTGACAAGGAGTGGCGAACAAACGTATGGGAGCTTAAAAATAAACAAATAATAACAAGATTCTTCAATAAATATCTAAACCGAACATAGTGATACTGGACATAAAATTAAACATAAACAATGAAAACTAGATATCTGCTTCCCAGTACTCAAGGCTCTGCTACTGGTCACTTGGTCAGATCTACTGCAATTCTGCTTAAATTTGTATTCATAGACCTATACAATTAGTGTTCAGTCCCGCTTACATTTAACGATAGGGACGCAACTGGTTAATGTTGTATTTACCTACAGGTACCCCTCGCATATATGCAAGTTCATAACAATTATGCTGTACGATGCCAATTACTTTGTAGGGACCCTCGAAAGTTGGAAATGACTTCCTCGTTACTCCTTCCCAAGCATGGCTTGTCGGGTTACTTCGCCGCAAGACCAGATCATTCAGCTGAAACTTCATTAGCTTGCTAGTTCGGTAGTGCTTTTTCCGGCTTTCGGCCTCCAAGAACAGTCGTTTCCTTACTAAGTCTAGTAGCTCCAAACGGACTTCTTCTGGATCTTCCTCTAGAGTACCTGCTTGCAATTTTGGGAGAGAGTCTAGGTCTTTAGTAAGTCCCGTCACCCGTTGACCCATAAATACTTTAATCGGCGCATGTCCCGTGGTGTGAACAGTGTGATTTAGGACGAATTCTACAATAATGATTTTGTCCCTCCAGCTCTGCTGTACATGATGGCACTGAATACGTAAAATTGTTCCGATGGATAGCATGCTTCGTTCAACTGGATTCGATTGAGGGTGGCTGACAGAAATTGTGGTGGGAATTTTATCCATGCATCGTAGATTGTTTTGCAAGAGTTCGCTGGTGAACTGACTTCCCTTATCTGACAGAATTCAAGTAGGTTTCCCAACTTCTTTGACATATTCTTTCAATTTTACCAGTAACGTGAGTGTTTTCGCCTGAACTATTGGATATAATTTAATAAATGTGGATAATAAATCCAATAATACAAACATATCTGTCACCAACTTTGGACCTAGGTAATGGTTCAAATATATGTACTGACACCAATGCTAATGGTTCTATTGGTATAATTGACCTCATTTCTCCTCGTAAGTTATCTGGTGGCGATTTGGCAGTTCACAAATGGAAGTACGTTCACGGATGTTCTTTAACATGCTAGGCCAATACACCATACGTCGAAGACTTGCATACAAATTGTTGGCTCCTACATGTCCCAATGTTTTATGAACTTCCACGTCTACCAAAGCTCTAACACTTTTTGGAATGATTGGTTTCCATTTAGTTTCAAATGTTCGCAACTTATCACTGCTATAATACAATATACCTTCCTCTGAGATGCTATAATATCTTAGCATACCGGAACTCGGTGGTTACCTTAATAATTCTACTTTGACTGTACGGCAGTGTTCGTCCTGACCATCTCTAATGTCTGTTCCACCTTATGGTCATCATTTAGCGCGAGCTTAACTCCCAGCGCATATGCTGGAAAATTTGTATAAAGTAGAAACTATTTTCCCTGCACCGGATGATATACTACGTGACCTATCAGAGAAATTTCCTTTAATTTCCTAAATGCGACTTGGTGTTGCTCCGTCCAAATCCATTCCACACCTTTGTTAAGTAGCGTGAAAAGAGATAATGCCATTTTGGAAATCTGATCAGAATAATTTCTGTAGTACCCCAATACACCTAAAAATGCACGAAGTTGCTTTCCGTTGGTCGGTACCGGAAACTGAATAATAGCTTGTAGTTTTTCTGGCGCAGTTCTTATGCCTTCATTTGTGAGAACATAACCAAGAAATGGAAGTACGGTACAACAAAAAAATATTTTGTTATTTTAACAGTCATCCCTACATTCTGTAATTCCGTAAGTACGATATGAATGTGCTGTATATGTTCATCGAATGTGTTGGACGTTATAAGTATATCGTCGACGTAGGCTCTAGCGAAGCTACGACATTTTTCACCCAATATCTTGTCAAGACAACGAGTAAACTCAGCCACCGCATTCCATAAGCCGAATGGAATAACCTTGAATACATATAGGTATTTTCTGAAGAAAAAAATGGAGTGTATTTTTGTGATTCAGGACTTAGTGGTAATTGCCAATATGCACAGGTTATGTCTAAAGTGGTGAGATAACGTACACCCTGGTACAGTCGTAGTATGTCTCTGGTCTGGATGGGTCCTTCGTGATCCTTAATGGTAATTTTATTAATATTTCTGGCGTCCATACACAACCTTACAGTTCCGTCCTTCTTGGAACGCATAGAATAGGATTTGCGTAAGGACTCGCCACTCGACTAATAACATTCCATTCAATCATTAGTTTTAGAAATGCTTCCGCCTCAGATAAATACTTCACTGAAATCGGGTATGATTTGCAGTAAAAAAGACTGCCATCAGACACTTTTATGTGGACTTCATAAATATTATTCCTCCATGGAATCTCAGACGTGCAATTCCGGTGTTGCACTAACATTTCGTGTGACTGATTTTCTGAATATGTTCGAGAGTATTAACCACAGATACAGCGTTTGCGATCTCGGTGGTTAGCGACTCTGATACATTTGCCTTTGGAGCACGTGACATTTGTACTACATGCACATTATTACGTAGTATTTCCAAAGTATTGTCAGACCAGCTCCAATTTTCAGGCGTTTTCTGGTGACACAATTAATCAACCACCAAAATTTAATATCAGACCATAAGTTGACAAAAAGTCAGTACCTAATATATGAGGTTTAGCAAGACCCTTAAACACTAAAACATTCGCTAACTTTGGTTTATGCAGTCCTATAATCGGTATGACCGTTTGTCGGTTTACAATCGGACTGACACGTGATGTAACACCCATAATCTTTAATAGTGAAACTGGTAAAATAGGCAGATTTATATTACTTCTTGTGATTTCTTGGAATAAACTCTCGCTTACACAGCTGATTTCCGCCCCACTATCCAATAGCGTCGGAACTACTATCCTACAAGCATGCAGATTAAGTTCGGGACAAAGTGATACCTTAGTGTTTTGTAACATATCGTCGTCTTCTCTGAGTAGGAATTCCCTCTCAGCCTCGTCCATCATCAATGTTAAAACACGAACATTAAGATAGTCCGAAATCTTATGATTAGCTGAATCATACTCATTGCTCATACTGTTCACAATGTTTGTCTCCACAGGAACATACCAAGTCAGCGTTGGGAGACGCTTATCGCCAACCCTGCCTAGTTTAACTTACGGTTAGAAATGGTGTTATTGTGAGGGGTTGAAGCACCGCTCAGTCACAGGTATTGGTGGAGGTGGAAACGGGGGAGCCAAAGGAATTAGTCCCTCGTTTCGCTGGAAATGTCCCATTGAAGGTAAAGAGTTTGGTGGTATGTTAGTGTTTACAGTGGCAGGATGTACTACTGGCCCATTTTATGAGGAATGGTAACCATTAGTTGTGATTGCACTAGGAAAATGCGTATTGCCAACTGCCACGTACTTGACTCTGGTACAGTAAAATATGAGTTTTTGGTAGCGTTACGCCCATTACAAGTCGGATAATTCGGCCATCGCCTTTCGCCGCTGCTTACGTCGGTTTGTAGTACGTACACATTTCCGTCAGAGTTCACATAGGCATTCGGAAACAGTGCGTCCGAGTTACGATCACTCTCCTTTCGATTTTGTTTATTTTTCTTTCGATATCCTGGGGAATAGCTCTTATTAGGTCGCTTATACAGGTAGTTGTTTGATCTACCCTCGGAATCATTGGTCAGAGAGTCTGAAGTGTTCGTCCCTTCCTCTACCAAATCAATTGTGTTTACGTGCGGGTTGCTATTGAATTGATTAGGCGAATTTCCCCTTGTCCACTACCAGGATAAAGCGGTGCGTACCGAACTGGGACGGTTCTTTCCGTTTCTCTGGCAGGATTAGCTCTTACTCATTCGTTTTGATCGATTTTTAATATCTGCGATATAAACTCGTTCAAGTTGGTAAATGATCTATTTGCCCTCCGATATTTATATCGCAGAGGCAGTTGTGACACGATTACCTTCGCAAATTCGTCGCCACACATGGGAGCATCTAAGTAACGCGTTCGCTCGAAAATTTCGCCGTAGTGCTGTTCGAGCTACTTACTTTTCTAAGGATCGAACCTCTCTAAGTGCAGCCGTACTCTACGATTTCCCTGGATTGGTGTATTCCAGTATTCGTGTAGGAACCTGCGTCTAAACTGGCCAAATGACCGAATTTTCTCCTTCTCTACTTCCCATTAGTAGAACACAGTTAATTTTAGACTTAATCCCAAACATAATAATACTTTCGCATCTTTAAGATTAAATAAACGAGCGTATTCCTCCAGTTTATTCAAATATATTACCGGGTTCTCACCGTTTTTTCCAGAAAAAGTGGGTAATCCCTCTCTCAACTGTTTCGCAGGATGATGCGGTAGAGTTGCTGTAATATTGACGGGTGATAATGGAACTGCATAGTCTATATGATTACAGGAACTTGGCTCTTGTGTATCTCTGGCATTCGTGACGGAATTTCGTACTGATTGTTCAATCGTTCCGGAAGTTGTAACTTCGGTAAGTGTTATTTTCCTAACACGTGCGTCTAATTCAACAAGTTTACTTTGCAGTTCGTTATTACACAGCGACAAATCCTTCTGTGAATTAAAACATTCACTAGCTGTTCTATTAAACCTCTCCTCTAGATGACGTTCGAAGTTAATGAGCTGATTATCTACGTCCTTCAGAATATAACTGCTGAAACTAGCCGATGGTGCAGTCGGCGTATTTTCCACCGTGGAAACACGTGTATCTAAGGACGTCATTTGATTTTCTATATCCAGACGAGTACGTTAAACCTCACCGACGAGACGTATCGCTATGGATTGGACCTGAGTCTGAATATCATTATCACTAGTTTGTACTTCTGTAAGGCGTTCTGTGGTGTTTTCCCTCAAACTTGCTAGTTTAGTTTCCACCAGCGATTGCGTTTGTATCAAATTGTTCTGTAAAATATCCAGTGTATTCGCGTGCACGTTTTGATTTTCTTTCAAAACCGCAACAGTAGTTTCTAATGAGTGCAATGACACGGTAGTGTTATCTAAGAGTTCGCTCACATCAGCCAGACGGTTTTCTACATTTACTACATGTCGAGTCAAACTACCATATTTGATATTGCGTTTCCCGAAACGAGCATCAAGTTTAGCACTCAATTTTTTATTTTGCACGCTCAACTCGAATGTGATTTGTGTTCTTTGTTGATCCATTTTTGCACTGAGAATTTGAATCATAGCTATTAGTTCGGAATTTATTCCTAGATTTGCCTGGGGCTAATTTGCAGTCTCGCCTACGTTTGCCATGATGTTGTGCTTATTACAGACCTTACAACTTATTCGCTGTCGCTGTAAAACTCTCCGTCGATACTATTTGAAGTCCTAGTTACTGGTGTGACCTGTATGCGAAGAGTGTCGGATTCGTTTCATGTGTATTTACGGCCCCACTATTCCATACGTTAATCATAGATCTCCGTAAAAAACATTGCTCACCTTCCATTAAATCATGTCAAACATAGCAATAAACTAGTTACTCCTCTTTGGAATCACAGTTAATATTATGACTTCGTCAAACAAAGAATCCCTACCACCAATCAATTCCACCTCTATGGAACAGAACCAAATTTCAAATCTCGATTACATTAAGTCCCACATTTGGACAGTCAATTTCTCTCTGTTGTGGACTGTAAGGGGTGATGAAATAAAAAATTATTTTGATGTGAAATGATGATAGTATGAAAACACAACATAAAGGTGAATGTTCAACTAAATTGAATTGTAGCAATTTAAATATGTCATGGGCCATTTACAGATGAATAGATGGAGAATATCATAATCAGTAATGTTTTCAAGCAAAAATAAGTAATTATAAGGACTCATGTTAAACAACCTCTTTAAAACTAGCGGTCGTTCAATTCTATTATTCTGAATAACTAGTGCATCTCAACTAAGTACTCTACGTACAAAGAATATCAGACGATTCAAATATTCTACCATTTTTAATAAGACGAAACAAACTATTTCTATTGAAAAATGACAGGTTTCACATTAAGATGATATTCAATGATTAAACGAGCAAAGCGATGATTATAAATGTAGCCAGTTGTGTAAAATAAATGAAATGTGTTTAGTTTCAATGGCTTGAAAAACAATTACTATGTTCCCCAAACATTTTTCGTCGGTATACATGATTGTGGAATCACGCAAGTAGAATGATTATGATGAATCGGACGCAAGGGCATGGTCGACCGAAGCCGCGACTGACCAGGCACCATGTTTTCCTCTAAATTCCCTTTTTCCTAACAATTATCCTATATATATTTTTCCCTTACAAAATTCCTTTTTTTTTTTTTATTAAAATTTGTCATTCATCCTTTAAAAAATATTAAGTCTCCCCCACTTCCCTCCTATGTGCATAAAAAGCCCACCACTGGCCCTTTCCATCAAATTGGGGGGGGGGGGGGTTTCTTCTCAAGGGTAGAATAGTAGGCATGTATATGTTTTATAGGCAAATACTATTCCAAATCAATACACAGAGTCCACGGTCCATAACCGAAACCAACAGGTCGCCATATTTTGTCATTCGTCATAGTAACCTTAACATACACACTTTGCCCAAAACCTTGAATCTCTTTTAACTTCATAAAATTTCCAAATACCAAAAAATGTACAAATAGTCCATAACAATTACAAAAATGATAAAAATATATTTAAAATAATTTTTAAATTGTATTAGAAAATTTACATTTCCAGAGGTTCGTTCAGCAAAACGTTTAGCAGACGACTGACCCGCACCATCATTTTTCATTGGTTTGTTAGACGGCACGCCTTCGCCCACCTAACCCTGCCGCAAACTACGCTCACCTTACTACCTCCCAACCCCCACCCTCTTGCAATAATAAAAATAGAGAAAAACATTTAAAAAATGGGAAGAATTAAAAATCGAGCAACACATAACTTTACCCCCTCTTACCTTCCCAAAGCGCGACCCCAACATCCTAACAATACACTCTACGTTTCACCTTTCCACATCCCAACTATAAATAAACATCGAGAAAAATCGGAAACCAATTACAAAATTATTTAAACAATCGAGGAGAAAATCTACATTAATTACTCTGATCCCCATGTTAGATGCCAAAGACCTAAAAAACCACAAAAAATCGAGCAAACAATGTAAAGCCAAATTAATTTGTAAATTTCGACGAACTCATAACATTACCAACTACGACCCCCATGTTTTGAGTATTGGCTGCCTGAACTTTGACTGCAATGACCTTAATGCTTGCTCATTACCTTGAAGCCTAAAAGTTCGCAACATTCCCCCCAAAAAAATATAAAAACCCTAAGAATACTTTTAACACAAATAAAAATTCCGATAAATGTTGTAAATAACATTTAAAGAATTACATGCAGGAGACCAGGAGCTAGATGGCAGATGAAGCTATCAGAGAATAAGCTCGCATCACGAAGACCAACAGATGACTAACCTCCACCTCTATATTTCATTGCCCATATAATCGATCAATTTGCCTAACAAATGTGCATGTGGTGCTAATTGTGGCGTGTGTGGTGCTGATTATAGTATAGATATTGCTGATTTTGGTACTGAGTTGGAGTGTGTGTTGTTGATTGTAGTGCTCATTGTGGTGCATGCGGTGCTGAATGTTGTGCATGTTGTGCTGATTGTGTGTATGTGGTGCTGATTGTGGTGCGCGAGGTGAATTAGTGCTGACAATCGTAGAATAGCTGCTTAAAGTATTGCTGCAAGCACACTGACAGTTTTAAGGCCATGGCTCTACCATGGCTCTATCTTCAGCTTCGTCAGAGACCAATGCTTATTTGTGGTGGAGAAGTTGTCCTCCCGTTGGCTGACCGACCCTCGTCATGCATGCATAGCTTCATGACGTTTCTCGCAACATTTTGAAAATAGCTGTCGATTTGACACTGCACAACTACCAGGAGTGATAATGGAGCCAAATGTCTCGTGGTTTTTTCTTTGGCGAAGATGTTTACTCATCGTGTGTTTGAATTTTCCAGAGTGACTTAATGTCTTGCATTTACAATGTATGATGGCATTATTCATCTCATGACAGCATGGTACTGTGACTGAGGAATCTAAGCTTCGCCTCCAGTCTTCAGGTTCGTCGTAGACAAGGCCAAGGCTCACACTTTTTTCTGTGAATTTAAAATTTTTATAAATATTATTGAAATATTTCGTTCTAAGCAGCAGATATCGTCCGTGATGGTGGACAATGATCGAGGTCAAGGTCGTAACACGTCAACCAAGATGCCGATTATGGTGTCGTGGTTCCTGTTATTGTAAGCACGGTAAATGTTTTTTTCTCTGAGTGTTCCCATGTTTTATATTTACAAAATGTTTCTATTTTCTCTTCCTCCAATTTCAATTTATCTTAATTTTTAAAATAAATGTGACTTATTTGTATCTGTGCATTTACCAATCATTATCACCTGTACCAATGCGAACGGACTATATGGATTGGCTTGGAGTGCTCTCACATTTTTACATTAAACATAAACGGTAGAAACTCTTCTGGTTCTGTGCAAAGGAAGAGAGGTCCGCAGTATTATATTAAAAGTATCAATAAATATCTCGGCAGGAGTCAGTCAGCAGGAGTCAGATGACAGGAGTCAGATGGCAGGAGTCAGTCAGCAGGAATCAGTCGGCAGGAGTCAGGTTGTAGGAATAAGCACTGTAGAGTCAGCAATGCTGAGTCAGAATTTGCAAGACTAACGTGTATTAATTCATGTATGCTTGAAGACGATGCAAGCCACTGACGATGTGAAATCGAGTATGCCATGTACGACTACAAGCATATCTTCAACAAGTGTTATAAAATTGCATGGAAAACAATTATGTTACTGTGCCAAGACCTTTAATAAAAGTTTCAATGCGCAGCGACATGGGATGAGTGATTGACTGAAAACTCATCCCATGTAATTCTTGACTGCTATAAATGTTCCAGATAGTACACTCCAAGTTTTAACTTAAATAAAACCTACGGACTGAAAAATGTAGTGTTCTTTCGCCGACTGAGAAACAGCATGTTTTTACACCGTAACAACCTGTGTATACACTCATAATATGTTTGCAGGCGACGAGGGAACTTGCATGATGAAGCATTAAGATAATTGGCGCATGCAGTTTACGCAACGCAACATTAAACGATCATGTAGAAATATGCGAAGATTCGAAAAATGCAAGCCATCATGTGTTTTCATCAATACATCTTGCTACATAAATGAGTACTGATTCCACAGACGATTATTACAAGACACTTTGTACTATGACGCAATGAGAAACCGACGCACAGTAAAGCTTGTTTGACAGGAATGTACACTTGCAAGAGTTTTATGTGAAATTAACGAATTTAAATAAAATATTTTCGACTCTAAATACTGATGATGACTATGCGACTACTACAAAGAAAATTAAATATAATATTGAGAACGAAACATGATTTGAAGACGAGCATGAAGAGAGCATTTGTGATGATGACCATGACGACATTTTGTATGAAGTATCTGATGAGAAGGATGATGATTCTCCCACCGATCCCCACACATTTCTCCAACTAGTTCCCTGAGACGAGTGGCGCAGATTTCTCTATCCTGTATGTGACGGTGTTTGCCGAAACATACAGGTCGAGGTCCTTCTCTCAACTGCTTCCTGATTGTAGGTGTTATAAGTTGGAAAATAGCTAAGTGCCCCCCAATGATGTCAAAAAGGGATTTGGGTTTGTTCGAGTGAAAAGTTTTGAAAATGTTCGTTGCCTTGCGTTTATATATAAACTTCAAATCATTTACATTATTTTTCCCTCCAAATTTTTACAATCAATAAACTTTATATAAAAATATAGTTTTCCCATTGATTACATTTAGTATAAAAGGATATCAAAAATAATTATGTTTAAAGCTTCCCCAAAAACCTATATTTTTACAAGATTACATCTCTTTCCATTAATATGCAGATTACATATAATTATTTTGCTTTAAACCATACTTAACTAAAATGGCAGCAAGACCCCCTTTTTTTTAATGTTGATGGACGGAACAGCAGTTCCTGCTCAAGTGAAAACGCTGTGCTGTCTCCCCAAATCTGGGTGAGACACCTGCATTTATATTTTATTTGAAATCATCTAGAACATTACAAAATGATCTTCACTACGTCGATATCTGAAGTCCTGGAAGGGCACCCTGGTGGTGCGTAACTGGTAGGCTGGCGTTACGTGGTGACGTAATTTTACACGAATCATATATAATCCTACGAAAATAATGAATAATATGTATATAGTTATATTTTTGTGAGGTAGCTGCTCTAATAAATCGAAGAAGTATTTGTGAAATAGGCTGTACCTTAATAAATGTTTTTTTCAAAGAATTTCAGAGTATTGTATAGCATATGCACGAAAGAAAGACAAACCCAATAACTGAATTAAACTAATGACACCTGCCCAAGTAGCAAAATATAGTTGGCCCACATATGCAGATCTGATTGTCAAAAAGCAGCCCACATGCGGCACCCACAGGCGTTCAAGGAGCGGAATGCACGCGCGGATGAATGTGGCACACATGATGAATGATGGAAGCAGGTGTCTGGTAAAACCAGAGTTCCCCGTAAGTTAATCACAAGCGGGGCACTTCTGGATGTACTGTCCGCTGATGTCTGGAAAAACGAGAGTTGCCCATAAGTCAACCATAAGCGGGTCACTTATTGAAGTGTTTACAATATACATATGTGTTCTCTTCAGCTTTATTTCACAATTAGTAAAATTCTTTGGAGAAACCTGGAATCGAACTCACGAACCCTTCGTTTACAGTCAAGTATGCTATCCATTACTCTACTATGTATTCATATACGAAATTTTAAGTAAATCTCGATAATTGTTTCACATACATAATGTATTATTAGCTTTGCTATATATACAATGATAGTATCCCATACCCGAGTCAATACTGGGATTTATGTGTCTTGTCTAAAAGACTAGTATTTTAGTTTCGGACTTCCTTTCAGGTAGACTTTAAAATGCAAAATAATGAATTTTTTTGCGTGTTTTGCTTTGCCGGTTTCTGGTCTAAAAACTATTTTTTACTATTACTACCAATTCCACGTGATAATCTTACTTCATTCATACATGAAGTAAAAGAAATCGATCTAATACGCTTATGCTATTTGCTACTGCAAAACAACACATATTCGGTATGCCATCAATGGAACATAAGCTTGCTGATCATGTTTCCTCAGTAATAAGGCACAGTTGGCATACCACAAAAGGTGGTATGTACTGTTTGGCAAACATAATTTAAACACATTCTCTATATACTCTAAGATGCCTTTCACAGGCATTTGCTTGTGCGCCATATATGAAATCCCGTCATTCATTTTGTGTTAAATGGCCCACAATTTCCCACATGATGATGCCAAACTATCATAAATGAGCCATGACCCGTAATTGGCCACATTATGATGCCTAACTATCAGAATTGGACCTGTCTACCACATGAGGGGTTAATATGGAAAAACGATCTTATTTTCATACTCTTTGGCATACATCAGCTACATGTTATCACGTGTTCTAAGATGCCAGTGGGTGATTCACTGATGTTTGCTTGTGGGACATACATTAAATTCTGTCAATCACTTTGTGTTTAATGGCCTACATCAAAAATCATTCCCAAGCAAATACAGTCACTATTGTTCACGTGGTCTTACTGCGTACACAAAAGAAAACAAAGTCATGCGGGCGAACATGTACCACCTGTGCTAACAGTTGGCCAATTGTTGTTTGCTACTTGGGTGGTTAAACAAAATGTTTCACTGCAAATAATTTGTTGGATTTACACATCCACATGAATTCTGGATTTCTGGTACAGCATTCTATCACTTTCGTAGTAATAAAATCGAAAGAACAGCGTTAGAGAAGTGTGGAGAGTGTGATACTCATAATATTTTCCTTCTTGTTCTTTTCCATAGCAAACATTTTGAAAGTTTATGGTCAGTTAAGCTCACAAGAAAAAGAGCTACTAACATTTCGAATGCTTGCAAAATATACCACATATTTGTGTAGTGGATAAGACAGTACGTTCTAAATGGCTACTCGAAATATGTAGCTACGCTAATTTAACGTGAAATGCTTACATCTGCAATTGTGTTACGAAGAAACATTAGTCAGTTACGTATTCGCAGGTTTTTTCATAAGTTTTTAACCTGCACCCCCTACCCCATTAACTCCTTTCACAACTCACCCTAGTAATCTACTCAGGATGTGTCGTTTTACCAGTGTTATAGACAAGTAATTACCGGAATACCTCGTCATTAGTTTGCTACATTAATCACACAGTAAGATAATTTATGAAATTTCTACAAATTTATGGGGCGTGTCTACAGCAAACGCATTGCTACCCGGCTTAAGAAACCACACTATTTAGCGAAACACTCGTACTCAATGGAATAATTATTTAATTTTCTTTATATATTTACCTCTTTAGATTTCGATCTAACGTTTTATTCCCATCATTGGATAGGCTATATTTCATAGAATATTTAATTTATAACATTCTGTAATAAGAACGTTGATGTTAAATTTGTCGAATTGTATTCGCTCTGTATCAAGTAATGTTAGTTTGTTCTCACTCATGCATTTTTACGGTAAATGATTACAAGCGCTAGCTTTTTGAAGTGTTTATGAAATATTGTATTTGTCACGTATCTATACTTATATAACGGGTTTATCAAATCACGCTATGCATGCCACCAGATTGTGGCGACAAGTGGTAGTTTTCGCGATTGTTAGCTGTAATTAGATCACCTGACTGCAAAAGAAGAGTGAAAATCCCCGACTGGCTCCGCGATAAATTGCAGAATATTGTTTACAGATTATTAAAATATATTAAATAACAACAGATATTGTAACTGCTTGATTATTAATACCTATAATAGTTGACAGAAGGAATTATCATTGTTATATCTGCATAGTACTCGACTGAAGGTCCAGATATATGAGATAAGCTGGAAGATGTCTGGCATTATTGACGATACAAAAACACGAGACAGGAGAGGTAATGAAAAACGGGAACTATGAACTTATACTGAACCAAACCTTTGATCTGAATGAAAACCACTAGTTCACGGGATAGCGTATCTCCGCAAGGGAAAATGAATAATTGTACATTTTGGCTAGCTAGTGTTTATTGTAAATATATTTGCATTTCCAGTGTGCGACAATTTTGCAAAGGTTATCAGCGGATTGACACAAGACCATTGAACGCAGGGCAAAGAAAAATTTTAAATTTATTTTTATTTCATTTATTTATTGCATGGTTTTTTGTCGGTTACAATCAGATTGACTGCGTAGAAAAAAAATATTGTTTTAACATATAAGGTATTTCACATTAACAACACACTTAAACGATAGAATAATCACAAATAGGTAAAACAGATTAAAAATATATCAGAATAAATAAGTTGCAACAATAGCATGCAAAATGTATCCAATATATAACACATTAACACAATGTCAACATTTACCAAATACATATGAAATAGATTTTAAAAAATGAACATAGCACAAAACTGATGTTTATTCGTAATTAAAGATGATAATACATGATATTATTAATATAAATATTTATAACTGTAGTTACCATCCCAAAGATCCTCTGCATTGAGTTCACTTAAGGAATATAGTGAACTACTTAATAGTTTTTTCTAGAGAGTATTGCAAAATAACTTCAGATTCATTTGCCTTACTTATCGAGGAAGTGAATTATAAATTTTTAATCATAATGCAGGCTATGTTTTTCTGGTTTTACCAAGTCTAGTCTTGGGATTGTTCAGTTCATTAACATGTCGAATATTGTGCTCATGTACCACTTCCCTACTAGAATAATTTGTGATATTTTCCTTCAAATGTACTTAAACATTACAAACTTATTTAATAACAATTGACATACTACCTAATTGAATAAAAATAGGCTTACAATAATCCAAATAGCTTGTGGAAATTATTATTCTTACAGCTTTTTTCTGTAAAAGCAGAACATGTGCAACACTTGGTGAATGACCCCAAAGTATCAAGGAATAATTTGGCTTTGAAATAAAGCATGATAAACCATAAGTAAGTAGGACTCAGACACCATTCTTTTAAGTTTTCTTCGAAGGTACAGAACCGTAGATAACTTGGCACACACTTTGTTGATATGATTAATACCAGACAACTTGGGATCCATCCAGAAACCTAAAAATTTAACCTTCTGCATGTCATCTGTCGACCTAATGTGAAGAGCAAACTCTGAGTTTTACCTTGATTCGGTTGTAACTTATTTGATAGAAACAAGATTTGAGCCTCATCTAAGATTTTATCAGCCTTTTTAAATACAGTATCTCTATCAAAACCTTTTGCTATTGAATTAGCATCATCTACAAAAGTAAGGCACCTCCATTTAGTTTTCAATCATTAACAATAATAATACATAAAAATGGTTCAACCACTGAACCTTGTGGTATGGTGTGATCCAAACCTAAGGCCTCAGAAAATGCACCCATGCTAGAAACAACATGTTTTATATTTTAAAGGTAATATTTCGAATTATTTAAAACAATTCAACTTATACCATAGCAAGCAAGTTTATCCAAAAGTATTTCATGTGAAGCGTAAATCAAAGACCATAGTAAGGTCACAAAACGTAAGAAGAACTAGCTCTATGTTTTCAAAAGCTTCAGGGCCAGCAGGGCAGTAGTTGCACACATGCCCTTTCTGAACCCATACATAATCTTCATAAAAAGACAATTATTTTCGAAATAATTAACAAGCGGAAACTTCATAATGGTTCCCATTATTTTAGCTAATAAAGGTATTATAGAAATTGGTCGATAGTACCTTAGATCATCCGAATTACCCTCCTTAAAATTTGGTATAATATCTTCAGTGCCTTGGGAAAAATTCCTTGACTAAGGCAATGATTAATCACTTCAGCAACTACAGGAGCAATCATTTAAATTGCTTACTTTAAAATACAAGATTGTACATCATACATATCAGGACTATTGGAATTTTTAAATTTGTGCACAATTTTGATAACTTCCTCAAAACTTACTGGTTCCCATTTAATAATTTTGCAAATTGGATGAGATATCCCTGCAATGGGGCAAATATTTAATACTGGTAAATTATTTACAATATCATGCACAGTCTTAACAAAAAATGTATTAAAATCATCAGGACTAGCGGTAGTTAAAACACTAAGGTTACCCTTTTTACGATTATTTACAATAATACTAACATTACTATCTTTTACGGCCAAATTAACATTAGTTCTATAAGTTATTAGCTTTTAAATAATTGGTATAAAGATGTTGTTTTTGTTGGAATTATCTGAAGCTTTATAATATTTATAAAGGAAAGGAACTATTATATAATTTTTTTAAAGATGTTGAGTGTACCATGACTTAATATGGGGTGTTTTGTCTAAAGAACTAGTTAAAAGACTATGTTTCATTTCATTATTAGTATTAGACTTATATTTAACAGCGTAAACTTCATCAAAAATTTTCATAACATGATTAAACATTGAATTAAAAGCATCTTCAGATTCCAAAATGCCAATTTTTTCACTCCAATTAAGAGGAACTAATAGATAACGAAAATAAGGCATTTTATATTGTTCAAGTGCTCTGAAACTACAAATATAATTAACATTCCAAGAAATTGAGGATGTTCTACATACAATTTTTATCTGAATTTTAGCCAGTAAACCATTGTGAACAGCTATATTGGGCTCAACTACAGATATCTTATAATCCTATACGTTGAGGTTAGTTATCATAGTATCTAAGACATGCATCCCCTCTTGAAGGCTGACGACACATAATAAAAGAAATGTGACAATTTAAGTAGATTACTGACCGATAATTCTTCCCTCGAAAATGTCTCAAGATGTATGTTGAAATCACCACAAATAATCAGTTTATGTTTCTTTGTGGACAACATACAAGAAGTATGATAAAAATGCTCAACAAATTACCAACATCACGACTAGGAGAACGATTAATGGCAATTACAGTTGATGAATACTCCTCCATTACAACAGCTGTTAGCTCACAATGTTGCTCCAAGAAAAATCTGGTGAAGTCTATAAACCTTACTTGATTACTTAATTTTCAATTTACATAAATAGCTGTACCACATCTAGCTAATGATGTACCAAAGTAAGTACTAGCAAGTGATAAATAACATATACGAGTACGAAATTCACTTTCAACTTGAGATAAGCAATGTGTACTAAGGCAAACAATACCTGGCTTTACTTATTCAATATAAATAGTTAATAAGTCAATTTTATTTCGTACACACTGTACATTCAATCTGAAAATAAACAGTTCAGCATTTTTCAGGTCACAAGTGTAAATTATCTTCTTGCATTTTTGACACTAGCCCACTTCTTTTTCCATTTTATTGTGGAGTATAAAACGCTTTAAGGTTATATTTTGGGCCATCTAGTAGAATTCATTACCCCATCCTTGTGTATAAAGCCCATGCCAAGTTTGAAGCTGTAATTTATTCCCTTTGAGTCAAGTTTCTGAATTTCAAAATCAACATTAGGGAAAACGTTACTTACAAGATTTTGTATATCTTCAACTATTGTATCTTTCGCGACTTTTCCGACGTAAAACCATGCTTTTTTGCACCACTAAGTTTTGTATCTCCACTATCTGCAGTTCCAATAACCACTCGATTTCTGTTTACAATTTTTTTAATACAAAATATTAATTGCCATTTCCTTATTTGCATTCAATTACAATACTTTAGAATATGTAATGTTTACTATTTTCTCATGTTGATCATGTCCATGATGTATGAAAGTCTCACTTATTTCTCCATTTGTAATTTCTATGGAAGAATGCTTACATTTAATTTTTTTCTTTTATTTTCACCCATTCATCATATTCACTATTACTAACTTCAAGATGAAAAGTACTACAATTTTTCTCACGAACTTGTCCCAGACAAACAAAAATCTTAAAAACGTCGGTATTTTTTAATTACTTTACAGTAGTAATAGTTTTATCCCGGGATATTTTACTTTGCCATTTTTCTATTGAAGCCTATGAACTGTCGCTATGATTATTTTTTTCGTTTCAAGTCGGAAATATATTTTGTTCTCGTTATGCACATTTGTAGCATTTTCTAGCTCCAACTTTCTTTTAGTTTCTACATTGTCTATCATGCCTTCTACCATTTTTGATAGATTATTCACTTGATCACATAAACACAAATAACCATAATTTCCGGTAAATTGTTTCCTCATCTGTTATAATCTACTGCTACATTGGCCAGATAGCCATTTCACAATATCCCGAAGCTCTTGTAAAGCATGATATTTTTCCTTATTTACTTGCACACAGCATGCGTGAAACCATTTCACATAACCAGTCACACAGAAAAGAAAGATAAATATAATTCACTACTTTATTACAAGAGCCACACAAATTTTCGTCCACACTTGTCGCCATCTTGGAAGACTAGTTGGGGCGTGGGAGAAATAAGAAAATATATCATTGATTCGGAGCAATGAAGAAAAGAGGAGCAAGATCATCTAAATCATAAAAATTATATGATAAGTGATTGGATATGCCAAAAGAATGTTTGATGCCAGGGATGATATGGAAATAGTGATGTAGATTTTTACGGAGAGTAGAGCAGTTAAAGAATATATAGTTGAAAACTTTATAAATAGCAAAGGATGTGTTTTGAATGGTGATAGGTAAAATGGGATAAGTAAGAGAAAAATATAATAATAATAAAAAATAGAAATAAAAGCTTTAAGAAAGGGAAGACATGTAAAATACGATATACAAATCAGTAACAATTTATGAAAAACGGGCACATTAAATGGGAAGAAGGAATAACATTCAGTATGGAGGCAGAAAACGAAAAAAATGGTCGAAATGTTCGATTTGAGTGTACCAGTTGAAAGTGTTGTACTTGGGGAACTACTAGGGCCAAATAAGGTGTTCATTTAATAGAGCAACGTGTATGGTTTAGGACATTCGATTTTGTAATAACTGTGTAGCACCCTCTGGTGGATGTCACAGATTACGTTGTTACATATAACTTGTCCAAAAGGCCTCGCCACAACTGCCAACCTCAACAATATTCATTTGCCACTAATTTCCTGTAAAATGGCTAACATTACAAAATGTACAGCAAAAAATTAAAAATATGCTACGTGTAGATTTATGACAACGTATAAGAGGCGAACACACAAAATATTTTTAATGAAATCCTTACTATGTTGTAAATTCTTTTTAAAGGACTTGCAATAAAAAAATTTAAAAAGTTTAAAAAAAGGCCATTATCTCTGTGATATTTAATATCTACAAACACTAGAATTTACATTTACACTAAGTGGTGATTTCCGAAAACCATTACATAAATACGATTCTAAAAAACTTTTACCCACCCATACCAAAACCTATTTCGTTGAACGACTTTAAGGAACTCGTTAATTTGTACTCTTACTTTAGCATTTCATGTTGAATCATTAGTCACGCCATAGTTCTTTCTCTTTCTCTCTTTAAAAAATAAATCTATCCTTAATACCAATTTTGAAACTGTGATTGTGCTCTCATACAACGTAGCATTTGAAATATTATATGTTTCACAACTTTAAGGCTGAGAGCCACTACCCAACGTGTCCTGTTGGTATTATACTTATCATCGGCAACCACAATTGAAACTGACGATCCCTGGGAGAGGCTGTCATCTTTCTTCTCTCAGCCAGGCATTATCAACCCTATGTATACCACAATATCTACGACACGAACACTACCAATATAATTAAATACTTACAAATTAAATCTAATCTACTGTCCCACTCACGCCTACCAATTACATAATTTGTCGTCATCATAGAGTGCGCCCACACGCTACACTTCATTATTAGGAAGTTCCCAAGCGCTGTGCAGCGTCGTTGCCGGGAAACACAAAATTGTCCTGTGATGTCACGACCACAGAAGCGCTCTTAGGGCACGTTTACATGGTGACAGTAGCTATCACGAAAGTGTGCCACAGTAACTGCCAAGATAGGTCCTGTTTACACACACGATCAAGACATGCTGTGATAGTTTACCTCAAAAGGGAAATATCCGACATTTGTGTAAATATATTGATAGGCCTTACATTTATGTCTTTTCGACAAGAGGCTGATATTTATTGGGGTAGTTACAAATCGTGACAGGATATAAATGACATGTAAACATATATTGCTCCCGTAGTTTATTATATGACAATAAGTATGCTGTTAATACTGTAATGTCATACCAATAAGATAATATACGTCCTGTCATACCGCCAATTAGTGTAAGAACCGCGACAGATAATAACACAATCAAAATTATTCTGCAATGGTACCGTCAAAGTAAATACATGAACCAATTTGTGACCTTAACTATCACGATAGTGATGCAAAACTGTTTAAAATACTATAGTTATACGATAGTTGCATGTTTTGTCGTGACAGTTTATCAACTATCTAGCTTGAGCTGATATCGCAATAGTGCTATCATGATGGTGCGACGGTAACTATGGTTTAGTTTACATGGCAATAGTAATGCGAGAGTAGTTCTCGTGATATTAATTATCGCGAATTACTATCACCATGTAAATGCTCCCTTACACTGGCCACATACAAAGGCCCCGCACCATCAAATCTCGACTCAGGGCGCGTTTACACGGCGATAGATATGCGCGATAGTGTTTATCGCGAGGGCAACTTTCGGATTACTATCGCTGTGTAAACTGCACGATTGTTATTTTCGCACCGTCACATTAGCACTATCGCGATATCAGCTTGAGATAGATAATTGATAGTAACATTCGTTACAAAACATGTAACAATTGTAGTGTAAACCGTTTAGCATCACTATCGTGATAGTGTTTCTCAAAAATGTGTACATGTGTTCACTTTGACATTCACATTGTAGAATTATTTGGATTCTATTAATATCTGTCGCGGTTGTTACACTATGTTGCGATATGACAGGACGTATATTATATAGGTATGACACGAAAGTAATGAGAGCATAATTACTGTCATATAATAAACCACGGGTAAAATATATGTTTACATTTCATTAATATCCTATCACGATCTATATCTACCCTACTAAATGTCAACCTCTTGGCAAAAGGATATAAATGTAGGCCCCATCAATGTATTTACACAAGTGTTGTCGGACATGTCCCATTTGAGATTAACTGCCACAGCATGTCTCGATCGTGTGTAAACAGGACCTATCGTGGCAGTGACTGTCACACACTTTTGTGAAGTCTACTATCACCGTGTAAAAGCACCGTTAGGAATTACGGCCACTCTAGCGGACCGAAACATAAGTCAGTTGTAGATGAGCGCCATGTTGGGCGCGAACGTATACGAGTCGGTCTTCCACGTTTAAACTGAACTTGTCACTTCCGTCATGGTTCACATTTTCCATAGCCAACAGATCATCTGCTGTGTAGATTTCCAGCCCTGCGGTGTCTTCGCAAGGTAATGTGCCAGAGACATCATATTTTACGTGCCCAAACGTAAAATAGGCGGTGATGTAGGGCAGATACAGCTATTTATGCAGACCGTTCAAATGCGGGAGAAAAAATGTTTCATGAGACAAATGTGTATCATCTGACCACAGATAATTTTCCTTGCGTAACTGTAATTTCGGATGGTGTGTGTAGTAAAAGCATGGGTTGCAAGTGCTAGGACGAGAATATAGATGAATATACGTTAAATGTTTCTGCCTCCGTACGTTGTATTTTCCAATCCTTAGTTTAAAGAAGCGTGATTCTTTTTTCATTAAAGTGTATGCAGGACGTGCAAGGAAGCATCTTAGAATAATATTCATAATAATTAGTCTAATTATATGTAATATAAAGGAATAATTATTTATATACATTTATTTATTGCGGTTATGCAAATTCACTAAGCTACGAAAGGTACAGTTTCGTAGCAGCAATGACGGTACATAATATTAATTATTGAAATCATTTTTTTAACATTAGTGACTAAATTTTATTTATAACATATTATCATCATCGTACATGATGAATGGGTGGGGGGAGTTTGCAAATTGTACTTTCTAAACATTAATGTTAACTAAAAATAAACCCATAACCATCAGAAAAAATTACCGTTTGTTTTCCTGATCCAAAACATCAGCTGCCGATTCGAGCGCAACCGCAAAAAAGTGACTGTAAAAGTTGCGTTTGGGTGCATCCGCAAAAAATTAACTACAAAAAGTTGTGTTTGGAGCATCTGCAAAAAGTGACTGCAAAAAGTTGCGTTTGAATGCAGTTGCAGCGGCTCAAGAAATTTGAATACGTAAAAAATAAAATATTGTCCATAATAAAGATGGCTCAGTTGCTAAATGTATTGAATGGAACCTAACAATTTAAGAAACTTTCCAAACTTACAATTGGACAGTCCTATCCCATAAACCATGCTGAAATAAATGATACACGGTATGGATACAAAGTGGTAATTACTTCTGGAAATTTTAAGATAACCTTGCCAGACAGATATCTTCAGATTTTCAGCGAAAAAGTTTTAGATGGTGTTAATCGTGGTGATATAAATTTTGCATATGATGGAATGGTGGATTGTAGTGCTAAAAAAGGCATTCTATTCGGTTTTTTAAAGAGTAAATGATCGTCGTATTAGACATCAGTTGATTTTTATTTGTGCTCATATCTGTATAAAGTTTTAATGGTTATCCAATCATTAAAACATAACTATCGCGCTGACTTCGGCAATGTGCTACAACATAGTCTAATTAAAAATTGTTGATACACATCTCCAAGTTCGGTACATTAAAGTAGCCCGAAACATTGAGTTCTTTCATTACACTTTCTATAGAAATATTATTGATCTTTATAACACGAAACTTTAATCTATAGAATATGACCACTTCCAACCCAAAAAATATCTACGGCTCCATCTCTAATACCACTGTTCTTTCAGACAAATCAAAGTTAATTAACTTACCTTTCATCCTTAATTTCAACTATTATTTCATTAACTTGATTTGTTTGCACTGGGAAAAATAATGGATAAGCTGGTTCGTAATAGATCGTGTCGCCAAATCCAAATGTTGTTCTTGGTTTAAAAATGACAATTATGCTAGTTTCTCTATTGTTATTTTCATCATGTTTTAATATCATACTATTTACTATATTACAATGTATATTAATTGTTTCAAATGGAGCAAATTTTGGAATTGTATCACCATAATGATCGAAATTTGCTTTCAGAGTTTTATTTTCTGCGAAACCCAAAAGTTTTCCTATTGAACCCCGTTTTCCAAACTGTAATTTAAGCGTACAATTTCTTTCACTCTGTTATTTTATCCAGCTGGAAAGATATATCATTTTCTTAACCACCCATTGATTCTACACTAACCGGAACAATTGCTTTTATAGTTTTTTCAAGATCATTTAAGCTATATTGACCAACTGGAATATCAATTGCTGATGCCATATCTTTCTGCCCCACAAAATATAGCTTATTTCTCCCAGAGATAACGTTATGCTTTTTATAAGTAGTATAGAACTGAACTAAAGCAACTGAGTGCCCCTCTATCTCTAAAGGGTAGTGTAGTCTCTTCTTCAACACTGATTTGTTATCTGTTAGTTTGAATACTTTACTCATTTATTACATTATTTTAAAAAATCTGTTAATTAATGAGCAAGAAACATGTAGACTGGGATATTAAAATAAGAATACCAGACAAGACTGTATCGACAAAATGTCATGGAGAAATATTACCTAATAATATTAGATGTTTAATAGTGGGTCCTAGTAACTGTGCGAAAACTACACTTAAGATAGTAATTTTATATATGCTCAGGGACGATTGGACTTTGGTACTCTCTATGTATGTTCAAAAGTCTGGACCAACCAAAATATATAAACTTAAAGAACTATATAGATGTAGCATCAAAATTATTTAATGAATCAATAGCATATTTCTTTCCATCAAATGAAGAATTAGTTGATATAAATGAATGTCATAAAGAGTCTGCAGTTATTTTCGATGATATCGAACTTGAAAATCAAAATATGGTAAGGGATTACTTTACTCGAGGTAGACATAAAGATATTGATTGCTTCTATTTAGCTCAGACATACTCAAAAGTACATAAGCAGTTTATAAGAGACAATGCTAATTTTCTTTGCATATTCAGACAAGACGATACAAATCTGAAACGTATTCATAGTGATTTTGTTGGTGGTGATATGTCATTTGAGAAATTTAGGGAGACATGTTCAAAATGTTGGAATAATGAATATGGTTTTGTAACAATATATATGACTCGTAAATTAAATAATGGCAATTATCGTAATAAAATTAAAGACTTTTTAAATTCTTAGATTGTAAGTTTGGTTTTTAATGTAAGTATTTCCATTAAAAACTAACATAATCTGATCTTTTTAAACGTATTCATATACCATAACTATTTCAATAAACACGATTGTACCTTCGGGTAAATTGTGGGCTTTTGGTATTTTAAAATATATCATATAATCAGAGTATACTTCAATAGTTTTATGCATGTCAATTTTTTTCCATTCATGATAACGGTTGATAACATTTTTATACTTTTCTGGTTTTATCTGATTTTATTATTATTTCAACTATAGTTCCATCTCTCATAAAAAATATTCTATTTGGTTAGTAAAATGCTTTTTCTTTTGAATTGTATTTCCCAACTAAACGAATAATGTTAATTCTGTTATCTGATAGTATTCTAAATTGATTGTGTCGATCGGTGCAATGGGATTTCCCACATGTCTAAGTCTTTTTTATTCAAAATCTATATTATTGTCTACTTCCAAGTAAGTAAGATAGGCTTTATCGAATGATCTTTTATTTCTTGTCAGTGTGGTTATAAAGTTGTTGAACTGTGTGTTGGAAACAAAATCATTAGGATTGATCTTCTCATCATTGTTCATGCATTCTTTAATTTGATCTTCAATCCAAGAGCTCATTAATGCATTTCCGCATGTATCCATTGTTTATTAATAGCGAAATAATTTTTTAGAAATTTAAAATTATGTGAAAAGAGATTTAGCACAATTACACACAAATGACCACAAATTACTTGATTGAAATTTTGAATTCTATCATCGTTATAAAAAATATTACTTCCGAGATATGTTATTAATTGTCGGGGTGGGTTTCCGCCAAATGAATCAAAATAATATTGGTTGTTTGCCTTTTTCCAATAGCATACCCAGAGTTTGTCGAAACATATAGATTAACAATCCCGCATTCATTATCGAGAGGCGTGTTAAGTAGCTCATCGATCATAATTACACGCCGGAAATTTTTAATGTTTAATTTTCTAATCATTTGATCAATATCAAAGTTACTGAGTGGAGTTATTTTTTTTTTAAACATTCTTACTCTACTTAACTTTCTTCAATCCCTTGCCGTATTCCTCCAAAGCTAAATTATGTCTGCGTAGATCTTCCAATTCTTGGTTTTTCTTCTTGTCATTAATTAATGATGCAGCGATAGGTGATGCACCACCAGTTAATGCTCCTAGAGCTGCGAAAATTAAGGGTAAAAATCCACCCTTGTGAACTGTCAAACCATTTCCAGTTTTCATTTCTTTGGACATTTTCTTAAGCTGTGGAACTGAAATTGTGATAGCCATCCCTTTGTCCTCCTTTAATTTCTTGTTTTCATGATCCAGTTGGTCTTTCATTAGGAAAGAATCAATATTCTAACCCTTCAACTTATTATTAGGAACTTGAAATACAATGTTTTACTTTAATTTACTATAACAAATATTTTGTCATTTTATTTTAATTCCCCAGCCAAACTTACATTTAATATGCATCGCAGATCCAAAACACCAGTCCACAATTTCTCATTGAGATCAGCATCTGAAATTAACAATCTTTTGAAAGCTTTCTTTTCTAGTTCTTTGTCAGCTACAGGTCTTTCAGCTAGATCTTTATGATGATGATAAGCTATATCATGTTCCATTGCAGCCGCATCTAGTGGATTAATGGGTTTATCACCACGCTCAATTCTCTCTTGTAGTCTGGTACCCTGACCTAAGTACTGATAACTGGGTGCGTGCAACTCAAAAGGTAGCAAATTTATTATGTTATTGAGTAACCTTTTTCTGTGATACTCCGACTCCCAAAAAGTATGTGGTATTGTGTTTAACATTCGTATCAGATATGGTATACCTTTTGGATTATTCACAATAAAGTCACTAAACTTGCTGTTGAGCATAATCATTATTCCAACTTTTTAATTGTAATAGTTATCATTTCCAGCATTCACTTCGTCATAAATAACGAGAAGTTGATCAATAATCATCCTAACATCATCCATCCATATGTATTCTTTGGGGTAGTCTGTATACTTCTTTATAACTTTCCCCTTTTTAGGTGAGGAACGTTTCTTTTTAAGCGAATCGTAATTAGGTTTAAGAATTTTTTCCTTTTATTCCCTTTACTCGATTTTGGCATTCCCAAGTTTGGATCATTGTATTGAAAAAATGTGTTCGTATCTGCTAGGATACCACTATAGTGTTCATAGTCGGTTGCAGAGTAGTCGCTTTCTGTTACTTTCTGACCAGTTAGTAATTTCATCAAACCATCGGTTGCAGAGTATTTTCGTCCTTTTACAGGAAATTTGTCATTGATGAATGTTACTTAGCTAACACCAATATACAATTTACCTTTATCAGCCTTTAACCCAAAAATATCGTCTTTGCAATCAATTAGGAAATCTGCCACTTTCTTATCAATAAATGTTGTTTTGTAGTTAGTTAACTATCGGATATCAGTATTGAAACTCCCCAACGCTTCGTCATCGTCAATGCGTTTAACGCCATTGTTATAGCGTCCATCGCCATAGCGTTCATCGTCAATGCGTTTAACGCCATCACTATAGCGTTCATCGCCATAGCGTTCATCATCATAGCATTCATCCATGCCTATTTTACCAAACAGTTTTCTTTCAAAAGATGTTTCTGTTGGTGTCTGTGGGTAGTCTAAATTCTTAACAGCAATTGGAACCAGTTCTTTTATTAAGTTCTTATTCTCATTTGTTACGTGTCCAATTTATTGTCCTAAATCTTCTATCACATCTATCAATGGTTGAGCATGTTTTTTATTTTTATCATATTAATTTTGGAAAATTTTCTAAAAGTTTTAAACTTTTCAATTAACTGTCTTCTTATCTCTATATTCTTCTCTATATTGTTTACAATTTTTTAGGTGCCTCATTTATTATATAAAATGAACAATGATAACTTAAATGTATACTGTATCAAATGTATGAAAATACACAAAGTTCATACAAACTTACCAATAGTAACAAAGTAAGAATTAAATGTGTTTGTAGATGTTGTGTTGCAATAACTTGCTATTCACTGTTGGGAGTATAAAAAAAAACGATATTGTAAATGAAATTCGTAAACCAATGCAAAAAAAACTTCCCCAGAAGAACTGTTCTATCTTTTGGTATCGATGATCTTTGGAAAGTTGATTTAGTCGAAATGAATGCTTGATCTTTAAAAGGTATACGTAGAATTAACAAAGGGTTTTAATATATGTTAACTGTGAGATTTTTTTTCTAAATATGCATGGGCAATATTAATAAAAGATAAAACTGGTGGAAAAGTTACATTAGCATTTAAAACAATTTTGAATGATCGCAAACCCATGCATTTACAAACAGATGAAGGTAAAGAATTTTACAATAAATAATTTAAGACATTAATGGCCAACAACAACATAACACTCTATCCAACATACAGTGGAAAGAAAGCTAGTGTTGTAGAAAGATTTAATTGAACATTGAAGGAGAAAATGTGGAAGATATTTTCTATGCAGGGAAACTATAAATGGGTGGCTATATTACATAAATTAATAAGTGAATACAATAACACTGTTCACAGTAAAATCGGAATGAAATCCACCAATGTAAATGCAAAGAATGAAAGTCTAATCAGCATGTATGGAGGAGAAAGAAAAATGGTTAAACCAAAGTTTGAAATAGGAGATAAAGTTCGTATAAGTAAAAGTAAAAATTTGTTTGAAAAAGGATACACATCAAATGGGTCCACTGAAGTATTTGAGGTGTGTGAAGTATTGCACACAAAACCCACGACATACAAAATAAATGATTTAAATAATTAACTTATTAAAGGTATTTTTAATGAACCAGAGCTGCTTAAGACGAAATATGATAAAGACTACTTAGTGGAAAAAGTTTTGCGAAGAAAAGGAAATAAGCTGATAATTAAATGGCTTGGTTTTGATAGTAGTCATAATTCTTGGGTTGATTAGAAAAGTGTAGTTGTTTAAGATTTTTTTTCTATATAACACATGGATCAACAAAAAATTGAAAGTTATGAGCGTCAGTCGTTTCCGCCAAACAAGCAAACAAAAAATAATTTTAATGAATACAACAAGCGCATTGAGTTTGATATTCCTATTGGCGATACATTTTCACAACCGAATGAAGCATATGTATAACAACAGTGTAAGGTAACTAAAAGAGATACAAATACAGATTATGACAAAACTTCAACCATTGATATTTGTGAGAATTTCTTCCCATGCCAGTTCTCAAGAATAGAGATCTCTAAACAAGGTTGTATAATCGAAAGTATTGACAACCCTGGCTTGACAACCAATCACTTTTACAATAATGCATACATTGCTAGGTTCGGAATCAGAATCAGCATACTTCCAAATGTCGGGGATAGAACTAGGTAAATATGTTAGGAAAGATAATCTTAACGAAATTACCTGTCCATTAAGATATTTGGTTGGGTTTATGAGAGATTGTAATGAATGGAAAGGTGGGTACAAGATCACATTCATTCGAAGTTCTAGTGATGATATTTTGCTTTACAGAAGGCCTCCAAAGAAAGCAGATGCATCTGATGATGCAGATAATACTCCAGATACTGGTAAAATTGTTATTGAGAAATTGGAAATTCTGTGGCTAATTGTTGAATACGATCCTATTTATGGAGGCCAAATTAGAGCAAAATTATACAAACATCCCAAAATTCCAATTAGTTTTAGTTATTAGCAATGTCTTGTAAAACCAGTACCTACTAATGCAAACTCATTTCAGTTTGATATAAAAGATCAGTTCTATTCAATCCAATTCGATATGTCAGACTTTGTCATTCTTGATTTTTTGCATAGAAGAAAAGAAGATCCAGGGCAATTCACACACGGTTCAATGTTTGACTCTTGTTTCATTAAAAAATATTCTATTAAGAATAGACGGAATGAAGCATTTCTCAAAGAGAATTGGAATATAGACATTGATGATAAAATTTTTGATAAGATGTATATTGCTTACAACGATTTTAGAAATTCAAAGAATAAACTAGATACCCCTTATCGTAATAATGAACTGTGCTTTAACTCTGCGTCATTTATTGGGAGAAGACCATTGTATGTTATTGACTGTTCTTACAGAAAAACAGGTATTGTAAAATATCGAACTAATCTGAAACTTACAGTTGATTTTGATAAACCAATATCGGCTTCAACTATTTGTAATTTGGTTCTCGTAAGCCAAAGAAACCTAATTTTTCATGTTAAAAGTGAAAGAATCTCCGAAGTCCAATAGTATGCAAACATGTATGGTTATTAGTTTTTAATGGATGGTTAACCATTAAAAACATTTACTGGTTTATAATAGTGCTATAAGAGTGTTTTAAATGGGCTCTGAAATAAAAACCGTCTGAGGATGTGTATTCTTAAGTTGGGTGACTCAAGTCATCCCTTGTGATGGTTTCTTATACTTTCCCGTTACATTCACTCGCAACGCTTTTCAGATCAGTTTTCTCACAATGTCTTTCGCTTTGAACAACGGGTTGCCTTCAGTGTCGATAACATCTTTCGTCGGCGGTAGCCCGTGCTTGTCGATGATTGCGTTCGTTGTGTCCAGCAGTGGTTTATATTTCTGGTCGACATCGTGCTTGTGTATGGACGACAACCCTTCTTCAAATATCCAGTCTTGGAATTGTTCTGCGGCTGACATCTTTGATTTCAAGGCCCGGTTCATTGATAAATACAGTATGCCGAGTGCACTAGGCAAGGGTCGCGATTCGCTATCTCTCTATATCTGGGTATGATTGCCTATGCATTTCTCTGTCATGTTCTCTGATTGCTTCATGTTGATGAAAACCATGTGTAATTGGGAATTAAAGGGAGTCTGTCGCACAGACTCCTTTGTATATGCAAGTTTTGAAAGATGTCTCTATCATCGTTGTCGATGTTTGGTATGAATGCCTGTTTTGTCTGTGCGAGGTTGTGCATTCTTAATTGTGGTAATGGCTTCTTATTACGCATGTGACATTTCGAGACGAGATGCCATCTCGAAACACTACTCGATCGGTCTTTGCAGAATGTCTGTCGCGAACGATTTTATGTATACGATTTCGGCGATGAGGTAGTCGCAACACATCGTCGTACTGAAGCAATTACCTATCGATGTGATGGGCAACTGCTCTTACATTAGGTTGTACAGCGTTATGGGATTGACGTTATCGAGAGACTGTAGCACTTGCATCTCGGGGTACTCTTGTCCCAACACATTGATGCGTAGACAAACTACACACTTTTGACATCTGATGACATAGTATTGGTTTCCATCGATACTGATAAGCACAAACTGGTGATGCTTACCTATATCGCCAGTAGGCGGTAGCATGTGCTTGCCGATGATACTACTTTGTGCGGTGATGATTGAATTTGCAGCATCCAGTAGTGGTTTGTACTTTTGCTCGATCTTGTACCTGCAGTATTTGCAAATAGACAGCAACACTTCTTCCTACACCCAATCCTGGAATTTTTCAGCTGCTGCCATCTTTGATTTCATGATCAATGTGTACAAGCCTGGTTCATTGATAAATACGGTATGAGGATGCATATTTAACAATATATCTATACTGTGTATAATTACTGTGTTTTTCTCTAACATGTTCTCTGATTACTTCTCGCGGATTTGCATACTCGAGTATGTCCGCAACGTCTATTGCTTTGAACCACGGACTGTTATCTTCACCGATGATGACAAGCATCTCTCTGTTATAGTAGATGAGTTTGCTGTTTACAATGTCGATGAGCGATTGCATTTTCTTATACATATGCTTTCCTTCAAGCTCACACATGATATCAGCGATAAGGCGACTCGTGCTTGGCAACTGCTCTTTCATAGTGTCACTTTTTTGCAATTTTGTAGTGTCCCTATCACAGTTTATTAATGCCATCTTAAAAATAAAACTTTTATCATGTCATCTTCGAGGCTTAATGTTTTTTTTTCTTATCTCAATCGTATAGAGTTCTTGTTTCTGACTTCTAATAAGATTCATACTTTTGTACAACACTTTTTTTACCAAACAAACACTTTTTGTAGTCACCAAAACTAATCTCATTTCTGACTACAGTGTTTTTCACACCCTTCACTCTTTTCTTTACACCACCCTCAACATATATTGCATACATTTTCGATTTTAAACCAATAAATTCTTCCATTATTTTTCCATTACATTCATCTTTCATTTTGCCAATAATAGTTTCGTTAAGTAACAGTATACCATACGGGATATCTTTTCTATAGTCATAAGTATCAAAATGGTCGACCATTTCTTTCATGTCACTGTAGAAGTCTGGTGTTTTTATATAATAGATGTACGAATCAGTATCTTGGTAGCACAGTTCAATATTTTCCCCATACTTTGGCTTCAATATATTATAGTGAAAATCATACATTAAGACTTTCGATAGATCAAGTATATCCATTCCAACATAAATGGGTTTGTTAAAGCACAGTTTTGCTTTATTAATGTGAACTGCAACCAAACAGCTAGTAAATATAGTCCTATCTGTAAATTTTGGTTTACCCACTAGTTTATCCATTTGCTTAGAACTTGTGCACAACCGTCTATCCACTGTGTTTCTAATATTCTCCATTTTTCCCCCAAAAACAGAATTGTTCATTAGCTTATAGAAATCTTTTTCAAAGTCATTTGTAGACTTTGTTCGAATATTTGTGTTTAGATCAATATAGGACTTGAACCAATCTGATTGATCAAACTCCAGAACTCAATGGCCCTTTTTCAAATTCATTCCAATTGCTTAAGATTTGCATAGTGTAATACATATTTTTCTTTACCATCCAGACTAGTCAAGAGATTGGGATTTTTTGAACTTTCCGGAATTTTATTCTCTGGTGCCAATGGCAGATCTTGGCGGAGATTGTGTAGTTCACGCAGATATTCCAAATCAACTTCCAATATATACCCTTTGCTAGCATCATCTTCTATTTTTGTTACATCTATATTTGTATTTCTCCACTTAAACTCACCATAGGGCAAATACTGACTCATAGCCGATCCATATAAGTTATTGGCGTCCAGATATGTAGGATTTAAGATTTCCTTTGTGCTGTCATAAGCATTTATTATTTGCTTTAGCATATCGCTTACAACATTGTGAAATTCCACCACAAACACCTTTTCCTATCATCAAAATCATGTCGTAATCTGTTAATAATTATAGTTCTATTTTGGTATGTTTGAGCATAGCATGCCACGCTAACCCTGGGGCTGTGTAAAACCATGCTGGATCTAGCTTATTTGTTTTGAGACATACATCTCTAAAACTTTCCATTATATCGGACAATATCAATACATCTGATTTGTTATAGAGTTTTGTGTACTCTCTTAGAGATTTTATGTTGAATTTTTCCCACAACTTTCTCGCAAATTCGTAATCTTCGTCTGTAATGTCCCATTTATTTAGTTTGTTGTTTAATGCATCTTTGGATGGAAGTGATATCTCACAAAATTTTTCTGCACTATCCATGCAGTCATATGGATTAACACTTTTTCTTATAACAAAGTCAGGAAGTTCATTGAAAAAATGCTTACACGTTTCTCGGAACTGGCTTCTGGAAAGGTTGCTAGAGAGTTTATCGATACTACTAGCCATACATTTAAATGAGTCAATAAATCTAAGATTTACACTTCCACATACGTGCTTCGGAAAAGAAACATATTTTTCTTCGTTGTTGGGAATTAGATCAATCTTATTTTCGTCGATGCCAAGATCTCTTTTGAATAAATGTGTGTCATAGCCAGATAGATTGTGTATAAACACTGGGACAAAACATGGATTTCTATATGATAAGTTACAATCTCTGGGTGCAGCTCCCCTAAATTTCCCCGTAAGATGATCATGGTCTCTCACAGAATCCCCATTCAAAGGCTTTTCACATATATGGCAATGGGTAGCTGTATCATATACAATTTGTTCTTTCTGAGTTAGTGGAAGCATTGGTTTTACATTTGTGTATATATTACCAATAGACTTTGCTTCTTCCATTAGCATTTTAACGAACACAGTAGATGCATCAGGCCCTTCAGAAGTTACTGGCAGTTTATTGTTTCCATGTTCGTATTTTTCATAGTAACAGAAGCTAATAGGCTCGTGTTTTTGGTATGATTTCGTGTAACATTCGTCGGGGTTTGGTTGACAAGTTTCGATTTTAGTCAACAAACATTCAAAATCAGCATATATCACAAACGGAACTCTCAAAGATTGATTTTGGTTTTGAAATTTTAATATGCCATTTTTTCCTTTTGATGGTAGTTCAACTCTAACACCATCATGATCTCGACAGTCTTGCTCGTGATCTCTAATTAAGGTCAGATTATATATTTCTTATCGCCATTTTCTTCTTTGTATGCATATACATTAATAGAAATTCCACTTCTCTTCTCAAAGGATGGTATGCTATCCAATTTCATTGGAAATTCCAAACCCTTAAGTGCATCATCAAATTCATATTCGTAAGCTTCGTATTTATTCACTCTTTGAGGGTCTTTTTTTACTTGATGCAATGCAGATAGAACAGACCACAAAAAAAATTTTTGATCATCGTGTTTAGCATTAATTACCGCCTGCTTAGTTTTGATTTTTTTCTGGGGATGAACATAAGAACTGCCCTTGAATAGTACATATTTATTTATTTGCACTTCTAGTTTAAATATTCTGTTGAATGCCCTCTGAGATCTCTTTGCTTCGAATGCCTCCATCTCAGCTATGATTTTCGATATGTTGTTGGTATAATATTCTTCCAGATTAGTCGATTTCAGTATAATTTCGTTCTTTGTTTTAAAGGAGCTTTCCACATATTCAGTATTCTCACCAATTCCCCTTTTGTACTCGGTGAAGAATTTCATGTTCACTTTGATGCTGTTTCGATTTCTTCTACACTGTATATGGGTGTGTACTTATGAATTTTACTTCTCAAGTGACTTCTTATGAGAAACGGTGTGTAATAGTGGCTACACATTTCATATTTTACTTCTTTCTCTCGTGGGAACTTCTGTTTTGATATTAAGTGTTGTGGCACTTTAAAAATTTCCCATGCATTTGTTGGTTCATGTGATTTATTATGTATTGGCTTAAGATCTTTGTGCAATCTACTTTTAAGATGGCTTCTTATGAGAGACGGTTTTTAAAAGTGTTTACAAGTGTCACACTTATCTTTAGATTTCTTTTTCTTTCTTTCCGTAAAGACGTCTTTCTTAAACTTATATTCTTTCCAAACATTACCAGTTGTGTTAACGTTTATTATTACCATGGTCGTTATCATATTAGACATCGGTTGATTTTTATTTGCGCTCATTTATTATGTACAATATTTTATTTTTTACGCATTCAAATTTCTTGACCAGCTCTTTTTTGCAATCGTTCAGTTTGGACGAATTAAACGTCTGGCCCCATATGGGCGAATCTTTTTCGCCGTCGCATGGCGCGATAACACGATGTTCGTGCAGTACGTTTTTGTGGCACATTGCTGAAGTCAGAGCGATAATTGTGTTTTAATGGTTGGATAACCATTAAAATTTTATACAGATATGAGCACAAATAAAAATCAACCGATGTCTAATTAATACGACGATCGTTTACTTTTTAATAAAACGAAATAGAATGCCTTTGTTTAGCACCCCAATCCTCTGTCTGGCAAGGTTACTTTAAAATTTCCAGAAGTAATTACCACTTTGTATCCATACAGTGTATCATTTATTTCAGCATGGTGTATGGGATAGGTCTGTCCGACTGTAAGTTCGCAAAGTTTCTTAAATCGTTGGGTTCCGTTCAATACATTTTGCAACTGGTCCATCTTTATTATGGACAATATTTTATCTTTTACGTATTCAAATTTCTTGAGGTGCTCTTTGCAACTGCTCCAAACGCAACTTTTTGCAGATGCTTCCAAACACAACTTTTTGCAACTGCATCCAAACGCAACTTTTTGCATTCACTTTTTGCAGATGCCCCAAATGCAACTTTTGCAGTCACTTTTTTGCGGCTGCGCTCGAATCGGCAGCTGATGTTTTGGATCAGGAAAACAAACGGTAATTTTTTCTGATGGTTTTCTGATGGTTTGGGCATTCAATTTGCTGTTGGTTTTTCTGATGGTTGGGGGCTGCGCTCGAACCGGCATTTCTATATTACTAGTACTTCTTAAAATTGTCTATAATTCGAAGAGTCGGGTGCAGTTTTAGATCGAAAACCACTCTTCTGCACTCTCAATTAACACCTTCCCCAAAATAATATTTATAGCATGCGTGCTATATTTTATCCCTTGTAGGGTTGTTAGTATCCCATCAGCAGCTTCTCCATGTTACGGACAGGGAAATGCATCCTATATATGTGTGGTACCAGGGAGATGAAATACCTGGGGCGGACCAAAATTATGAGCCTTATAAACCCTCTAAAGCAACTTTCAGATAAATCTCTGGTCCTCCAAGTTGTGGGTTGGGCATGGGGGTATCAACTCCACCTCGTTAAACTTTAAGTGTTCAGAAATCTCAAAATGCCTCCGAATACCGAAAAAAAATGGCGATGCGTTGCTTTGGAGGCAAAAATAATACAAATTTTCCTGAGTCATCAGAAGTAAGAAGTGTGATATATTATTGGGCAAGTTATTCTCAGTCAGAGGTATGATTTCTTATCGCAGGGTAATATTTTTGTAACACGTTGAATATTGTCGTCAAAATATACGCCATTTTTCAAACGCACAATTCAAATGCTAGGTATAAAATAGTCTAATTAAGTATTTCCTAAAACCTTCCTTAAGCTATAGTATCTTGCGCGTACTTTATTAGGCACTGCTGGACACGTCTAATTGTGTACTTTAGGATCATAAATAAGTTAGTAAGGTGATTCTTAATTTTCTGTGCGGAAAAATCTACAGATAATGAAATATAACTCATTCATGGCCACCAACTTCGTGGCGTATACAATCGCTGGATGTTTATATAAGAATGTATGTTGTTAGGAGCAAGCTGCAGTTTCAAATGTTTGATTTCAGAAGGGCCTGCCTATCCGCTAAACAAATACAGTATTCACTAAATATGAGGCAAATCGATATTTCTTTGGTGTGTATGTCCACATCAGTGACTCAGCCATCGCAAATACAACTGTGTCACCTTGTCATTAGTGACGAACGTATTTGTTAATATGTGGATTTTTCCACATGCCCACAATTTTGTATGAATATAATGCTTTGACAAACTTTATATTGTAGATTCATAAAAACTAGGTTAGAAGAAGGGTACAAATATCTTAGAGCACTTACGAAATTGAATAATGTTCTCAACTCTGTAATATTTCAGAATATTACAGGATGCAAAGGGTTTTCTTATGATTAATATGTTAGCATTTGAATTTTAAATTATTTTTGTGCATTTCAATTGAATGTTATGTAAATTTATCTGTGAAAACTATGTTAAATTATATCATCCTTCCATTCAGTTAAACATTTGCTATTCAAAAATTCTCTCTGGAGTTCTGTTAATTTTGTGTGAGTTATCTAGGGAAACATCGGATAAAATCTGAAAGTCAAATATAATAATCAAGAAAAGGAAATTTTGAATGTCTGGAATAGCTATCGCTGCATGTAGATAAAATGGTTTGTATTATTTCACGCTAAATGTTAATAGCGTTATCTAGTATTGTAAAGAGATTATTTTGCATTATAACAAAAGTGTGGAAAAATTATGTGTCAAGATGGACTGTTGAAGTGTTTCTGCAGCTGTAGAATTCGATCCGTAGCTTTCTCCTAAAGTTTCGAGCCCTTGGTGAGATGGCCAATATGCAGAATGGACTTCTTTTGGCATCTTCTGTTCAGCTCTCTTCGATGCAGACTTATAAGGTGAACTCCACCCATTTATATTTCTTCACTAGAACTGCAAGAAAGCACATATCTTACTTCAGTCCTGTGTTCCAGAAGTCCCATTTTGAGAGTTCGTGAATTTATTGACTAGCTGGCAAATTTTGAATATTTCTTTAACATTGAAAGCAGATGTTTTAAATTTTAATAAAATAGACTAACGCCAAATATTTATATACCGTTTTCGAAATTTGAAATAATTTAAATACTTATATATTTTCCTAATCACATATTGTAAGGGAGGATGTAGAGAGTATTTTATATTCATCTTTCAAATTCCGATACCAATCCAAAGTGAGCAGCATCATAATTTTCTCTTTTCTCGTTAATACATATGTTCTACCTGCTTCTTAAATTTTTATTAATTTTACGTAATTATTTTGATATTTTCTTTAGTAGTCGTAAAAATTAATTAATGTCTATGAAAATAGAGGGTTGTTGTTTTTGGGGAATAATCTTATTTGAAAGTGTAATTTTTGTATATTCAGTCATATGTCTTCTTTTAGATAGTTACTCTTGGCACGCATACGTCCTGTAGATATAATTTTATTCATTTTATTTTCTATAATAATTCCTAAAAATTACAAACATATATAATAAATAAAAACCTTTACAACTCGAAGCCTATTCCCGAGGTTTTGATAGTGTTTTCGGCAATAAATGCAGCCCAGTGTTGGAATATGGCATATTCTTATTTAGAAGTTTTGTTCATATGAGGTGTATTTCCTTTATAATGACCTCATTATAGATTATCCAAACCGAAAGTTACGAAACGCTTTCTCCTAAAATACTCTAATTTGTAAAACTATAATATTGCTATTTCAGCATGGAAGCATGTATAAAACTTTCAATTGGGCAATGGCTACAAGGAAAATTTAAATTTCCGCTTCTTTATAAAAATATGGAATTCTGAATGTGCCTATGCACTTAATAATCTCACGCAATGCAACAGTATCTTACAAGTTGGGATTACATAATTACGTTAGTGATATGGGTTATGTTTCTATAATACACATGGGCTTACATATCGTTTGAGAATGACCACAGATGACCAGTCTATTGAAATCGAATTAATTTCCCAGCAATTTTATGTGAGATTAGAATTAGAGCGCTCGCATGTGTTGAAGCAAAATGTTGCTTGAATACCCAGAAGTGTGAATAATACGCGGCATACAGACAAATATTATCTTATTTATGAAAGGTAGGAACAGAAATAAATACCCCGTCCATCTTCTCTGCTGCAGTTTAAAACTGACGTTTATTTAACACGACCGTTCTTTCCGTGATGTAGAACACCCACAGATAAAAAAATACTCCATTAAAAATATAGGTAACTGAAACTACTAAACATGCAATGTGAGCCCATCTCACCATTCCCGTTTAATGTCAAGTACAACGGAAAGCATAACGAACGCAACTACTAGAATCTCAGTTACACTGTTTTTTGTCTCAAAGATTCGAATTCTGAATAACACCATCTTCATCATATTCTTACATTATTTGTCGAGACGTAACCGTAACACATGCCAAGGGACGGACATCCGAGCTGAGGTCCATATGCACCCGTTGTCCCTGAAGTGAAGACTTAAAATTTGCTATTAAGACGGAGCAGAACCACAATCCCAGGATGGTTTAGCTATAATTCCCCAAGAAGACCCGCCGGCCACAGGCAACATCCGCCAAGGTACCAACGTGCGAAAATCTGTGGTAACCCCGCCAGCAGTCGATGCCGAATTCTGCATGGTTCATGTAATTAGCATTGTCGTATGGTGTCCGACTGTTTCGGTGTCCGCTATTAAAAGGAGGTTATATATTCTTAATGTTTACTGAGCCTAAGCTTGCGGTGCATATTTCGAACATATTTTTAGGTGAATTTTGTCTCTACGATTTAGATTTGATATTTTGCACTTTTGGGTTTTATATCTAACACACGTAATGCCATACAATTAGGACAATGTGATGTTGTCGGCAATCTCACAATGTTTACGTCTAGTTGTATGTGCTGGGAAGTGCAAAGAAACAACAGTTTTGCTGTACGTGGATGTGTTAATTTATCTGCGTTCTTTGTTGTTGTATACTGTAAAATTCTCGTCTGCAAAATTGTTATTATAAATGGTTAAAGTTGTTCGGATATTTAAGTACTGTGACGGAATCACTATGGCTTGTATTAAGAACCCATATCAGTATCGGCCAGGAGTGAGTTTGAGTAAAGAAACGGAAAATCTCAATCAAGATGGCCGTACCGGAAGTCCAACTCCGATCCACATGAATGCAATTCCAATGTTTAAAACACGTTCTATAAATTCTGTATTGGAAGAATTGGTTACCCACATAGTGTTTTTTTTTACAGCAGTTTCGTTAATGTTCGTTGTAGTTCAACTCATCTAGAGAGATCATTATATGAGTTATTACTAATTGCAAGAGTGTGCGGTATTCATGTTCAATCAACGAAATAAAATTCAAGCAACACAAAGACACTAACAGGATTCTGATTCCTGTCGCAACTCCTACACGGCCCCACGGATTGGGTCTTCAATTTTCTCTATTCTGTATCCGGGTTAACGAGTGAATTTAATTCAAATGCAATATCTTATAGATGTAGCAATTACTACTGTTAGTAAATTGGAATTGTACTCTTTTATAACACAATTTTTGTTTCGGTTGCAAAAGGATCAGATTATAGATTTAATTTCATGCTGCCTACATGAAGAATAAAATATTAATTGATATATCTTAAAATGCAACACCTAAGATTAACATATACGCTGTAGCCCAAGAATTAGTAATTTGGTGTGTGTTGTTTTCATGTACAATTTAGCATACATTTGGATTATCTGTAAACATTTCAAGGGGAAACTCTCAGAACCTTGAACTTTCAACAGCCTATGCACTACGCTGATCCTCACATAGATTGTTCTCCGAAACACCAAAAAAAAAAGAGATTAAAAATTCATACGCTTGTTGTTTGGTCGTGAAAAGAAAAAAAAATGTGATGAAACCTTTCTCTGCGTGCACTCAAAAGGCAATGGTTTTTAACCCACCGGTGAATAACTTTTGACCATTTTTGGAAGATGTATTATAAATATGGGTTTTTTTTATCAGTTATACAATTGTGAAGTACTTCGTGGTTAAATTTATGTGTATTATTGTATAAACAAATTTCTGGTCAGTGCATATGTACATATTTTCGAAGGGGAAATGAACCATTAGTGTGTTTTAAATTTCAAAACCGTTATAGATTAAGTAGTGCAATGAGTTTATGGATAATATCGAATAATGGTCGAAATCTCATTTACCCATAAAAGTCATATTACTATTGACAAAATTTATTTCGAAGGAAATATAAGGTTTGCCACTCACATACAATATCAAATTTTAGACTTTGCTGCACAATTTTATAGCAATGGATTACCAATCAAAATAATATATTTTGCAATCAACCTAAAATATGTTTTTTTCAAAGAAATCGTGAACAAGTTTTAATACAAATTTCTGCAATACTTGATATGCAACACTTGAAACAATCCGTTTTATCTTACATTCTAACGACTGTGGGGCCGGAAGTAATCATTCACACACACCGCTAAGTAAGTACACATTACGGGTAACAATGCGGCAGTGAAGATTTTGTTCGTGGTTAACAAACTTTCACCATGAAGCGATAATTAGAGCTACTATAGTCTAAAATATGGTTGGTTTAATTATGACTCCTATTCCAGATATTGCATCATCGCATTAACACTAAGTTCCAAAGTCAGCCAATGTAATAACATCCATCGATTCGTGCCCGCCTCTTTTGATTAATTAATTTTGTAGGCCAGAATCATGTGCCCTGTCGGACCTGGTGCAGTGAGGCAATTTAATCGCATTAGATTCACGTTTTCTTAAAAAAATTGAAGCAAATATTTGAAAAATAATCCCATATATCACGTGTTTGGTTGTTCCATAAATGTGCCATGTATCACAAGCGTTTTATTCTAGTGTTAACATAAAAGTACCTTATTTTTGGTAGGAATAAACATTTACTTGTCTTAAATTGAAATATTTCAATTTTAATTGATACAAATAAATAAAACAGACAGAAATAAGTATGTTTGCAATGCATAGTGAGAAATTGCTCTGAAAAGGGGGGGGGGGGGAAAGGGGAACCCAATTTGGCCTGTCTTTTCGGGAACGTATTGATTGTCCCTCCCTAAAACATCCCAGCGGTCTTGAGTTGCAAAATTTATAGCGAAAATAAGTAGATGTGAAAACGAAGTTCTAGCACAGCGTAATTTTAGGGTTTTCAAATAATTTTTTAAGTTTCTAGAAACCCCATATGACTAAAATAGTCGATTCTTAAAAAACCAGAAAATTTAAGCAAAAAACCAAGCAAAATTAGTAAAAATCAAGCAAAATTTTCAATTTTCCAAGTAAAAAGCCATGCACGAGTTGTGCTCATTAAAAAAACAAGCTATTTTCATCGAAAACCAAGAAATTTAACCCCTAAATAAAGCAAATTTTCATGTTTTCTAGAAATGCCAATTTTGCAAGCGTTTAATCTGAAACAAGGAAATTTAAAACAGAATCAAGTAAATTTAAGCTAAAATCAATTGAAATATTAAAAGCATTCAAGTTAATAGAATTTATATATATTGTAGAGAATTCAATATCATGCACAGATTTTCCATTTTTCATATATTTTAAACTTCTATATGCTATGAAAACTTCTTTCCCATTTATTATTTTCAAAGTATCTGTTTCATATTTTTTCACATAGCGGTCTGCAATGTAATTTCATACTAACCATTTAGAATACAGCTAATATTTTTACCCAACTTAGATTCATAATTTTGAAAATTTGTAGCAGCGTACCATTTATTTTTTCTAGAACTTGCAGTTTAGTCAATTCAAACAAATTTTTTTAATTCTTGAGCAGAGATTCCATTTTTTGTGTGTGTTAATAATAATGAAAAAAATAAAATAATTTAAAATTATATAAAATATAAATAAAAAAATTTTCTTATAAATTTTTCTTTATAAAAAATGGAATTTCATTTCTCTTCTATAATGGAAAATAATATAGGTAAGCATTGTAAAAAGCGCGGGCTATTATTGTTCATAGAACGTTTTTCATTGAATAAACATGCCAAAGATAAGCATTTCAATATATGTAAAAATGCTATAGCTAATATGCCAATAGTCGTTATGAGTTTTTTTTTTAAATTAGAAAGTAATTTGTGAATGTGGAAAATATTTTTATAATGCATCTTTTAAATAGCATAAAAATAGTAAATCACACGATATGGTAGCAGATATTTGAAATTAAAGTCAACAAGACAATTATCCAACAGAAACATGTAAAGTATGTAATGAGAATAAATCTATAAATGTATTTTCTCCTCTTAAAAATACTCAGGACAAACATACAACACTATGTACAAAATACTGTAATGAGAAATATCATACTAAGAATTTAAATAGTTGAAAACAATTTCTTTACTATCATTACTTTAAATACATTTATGGATTTGATTCCTTTAAGTTATTATCTTCAGTTTTTGGTTTTCTTTATATATTTTCCCCTTATAAATAAACAATAAAAAATGTCGATGAACGATTCAATAAGCGTGTTAAATGAAATGAGATTGTCAGTGTTAAGTAATATAGCTAATAGATTAAAAATAAAAAAATATATGATCTAAAAAATAGATGCTTTAATTAGAATTATTATTATACAGTGCAATGTCTAATTTTTAAAAATCTTTGGTTAATTTTAATGATTTAAAAGTTACGGAATTAGGAGAAAAAGCTAAAAGTTATAAATAGACAATGTGAACAATTTAAGTAAAGCTGATATAATTACAGCTATTATCTTTGAAAATTCACAATTTTCTTATGCCAATATCAATGAATTATATCCCAATGGTAAAAATATTTTAATGAAAATATTTGCAATCCCTAATAATGTATTTGTAAAGTCTAGAAATAAAAGCAAGAGGATGTCTGAAGGGATAACAATGAATAATTTTACAAATGTACCTTTATCAGATGCAAATACCAATGAATTATATAAGCAAGATAGAAAATAATGAAAGGAAATATTTCCTTATTCTACTAATATTTTTTAATAAAAAAATAAAGAACCAATAAAAATTGCTTAGTTAATAAAACTTTCAAAAGTAGGGTATCAACAAATAACATCAAAAATTATTTTATTTAGTACAGCCTAATAATTTTTTCAATTGAGTAAAAAATAAGGTATTTGAGATAATAGGCAAAAAACATAGAATATTTAGAGGGTTGAAAACTAGTATTAAATTGTATACCAATTGTCGCAAGCAAGATAATAATCAAGTAGAATTATTTACATTTCAGTCATACAGCAATAGAATACTAAACGAAGTAGAAATCATAAATATATACATCATAAAACAGGTATTACTTACACAACTACCTTAACTTCAAAAAAGAGATTCAGGATGGGCTTTAGATAGAATCATTGGAGTACAATTAGTTATAAATAAGTATAATCCATTAAATGGTGCATAATATATTGAACTACAAAAAATATATTAAGAATAAAAATAATGTATTAATGTGAAAAATGAAGATCAAAAAGGTTTTCTTTGGCAATTAAAGTCTGCATTGTTTCCAGCAGAAAAATATTCACAAATAGTAACTAAATATAAAAAATTGGGGCTTAATATTGATAAAGTAATATACAATTATGAATTTCCTATTAAAATTGATGATATAACAAAAATATAAAATCTAATGTATGCATCAATAAGTGTATACTCTATTGTAGATAAGTCTACAGTATATTCACTAAAACTTACAAAAAATAAAAAATAAAAACATGTAAATTTACTTTAGTTCAAAGATGATAAAAATTCTCATTATCGTTCGATGAAAGATTTATCGAGGTTAGTTCCGTGCAGAAAAATAATAAGCACTGTAAAACTTACATATGTGATACGTGTCATCAATTCTTTACTTCACAGGATATGTTAACTAAACATAGAGAAGAATTTCAAAAAATGAATCAGTAAGAATCAATATACCTTCGAAAGGAGAGCAAATAAATTTTAAGATTTATTAACATATAATGAAGGTTCCTTTCACATTATATGCCGATTTTGAATCAATTCTAAAGAAAATTTTAACCACAAAATCAAACACAAGAGAATTAAGTAAATTTAACCTTATCAAAAAATATTCAGTTTTAACCGAAGGTGATATTGATAATAGACTTTATAAGGAGATACTTAAATAAATGTATAATCTTACTAATGACCAAATAAATAACATTGATTTAAAGTTGAATGATAAATCATATAAATGAAATATCAATTACATGAAACATTTAGTTTTTGCTATTATATTGTATCTAGTTATGGTGACTATAAGCCTCCAGTAGTATATCGAGGTCCACTGTACATAAAAAGTTTATAGAATTAATAAAAAGGGACGTAGAAGAATTTGGGGGAATATATTCACACATTGAGCCAATGAATCCACTAACAAAAGAAGAAAACAACATAATATAGCAAATAATGAAAACGTGATTTATGCGAATGTGAATATATGGCGGACAAAAAAAAAGTACATCTACATGACCATATAAGTGGGAAATTCATTAATCCTGTATGTAATAATTGTAATCCACAATTAAAATTACCCAATGTTGATCCAGTATTTTCCTAATTTAGCCGAGTATGATGTTACGATATAATGAATGAAATACACATTTAATTGCGAATAATGAAGACAAGTTTACTACTTTTGGGAAAACAGAAAATTTGAAAATGAAATTTATAGACACTCTTAAATTTATGGCCAGTAATTTAGATTAAATATCATCTAATTTAACTAAAGAACAAATGAAACACACCCAAAAGCATTTTCCAAAAGATCAAGTTATTTAGTTATAAGAATGGGTGTTTATCTATATTATTATATGATGTATAGTTGGAATAAATGCGAAGAAGAAACTAAACTTCCACCAAAGAGTGGATTTTAGAATAATTTAAAGGAATTTGACATAAGACAACGATGATAATGAACACACAAAATGTGTGTGGGATCAAATAAATATTAAAAATCTTGGCGAATATCATGATTTATGCTTAAAAAACGATATATGCAATGTTAAAAATGACTAAACAGCCACTAGTTTTATTACGCAATTATGATATGATTTTAATGATCGAGAAAGGAATACCTATGCTGTACCAATATGTTAAAGACGATAACAAATATTTCAAAGATATTAATCCAAATCAAGAGTCTAACAATTAAGCATATCTCGATGCTAATAATTTATATTGTTGTGCAATGTTACAGTATTTACTATAAGGTGGATTCAAATGAGTTGATTATCCTGAATTTAAATTAAATTTTTGGCCAATTTATATATAAATTTTAAGGATGATTCTGATCATGGTTACATTTTAGAAGCAGATTTAGAGTATCCACAAGAACAACATAAATTATATATTTCATTTTTTCCAGAAAATAAGGTAGTTCCTGGAACAAATCAGTCTAAATTTATTAACAACTTTACATAATAAACAAAAGTATGTAATTCACTATCGTTATTTAAAACAGTGCCTATGTAATGGATTAAAGCTTACTAAAGTATATAGAATATTGAAGTTTAATCCGTCGGATCAGTTGTACAAATATATATTTATTTAAATACAACAATGAGAACAATGAGAACTAATGCCAAAAACTAATTTGAAAAAGATTTTTATAAGTTGATGATTAATTCTGTGTTCATTAAAACTATGAAAAATATTAGGAATAGAGTAGATATAAGACCGATATCAGATGTAGAAAAATGTGAAAAATTAGTAGAAAAAGCAAATTTCATAGAAGTACTATATTTAATGAGAATCTTGCAGCCATACATATGAATAAAACAAGTGTAAAATTTAATAAGCCCATTTATGTAGGTATGCCAATTTTAGATCTATCAAAAGAATTAATGAATGATTTTCATTATAAAGTAATGAAACCAAAATATGGTGAGAATATAGAAATTTGCTATCAAATACTGTATCATACATTTACAACATAAAAATGGAAGATTTTTATGAAGACATGAAAACAATGATAGAAAAATTTGATACAAGTGATTATTCAAATGAAAATATCGATAACATGTCACAAATAAATAAGAAAGTTATAGGTAAGATGAAAGACGGATATATTGGGAAAACAATGAAAGAATTTGTTGTTTTAAAAACAAAATTTTATGCATATAAAGTTGATAATATAATATAAATATCGAAAGGTGTAAAGAAGTGTGCGGTTAACAAGAGAGATTTATTTGAGGACTATAAGAATCGTTTGTTTAAATAGAAAATAGAATATAGAATATAGAACAATGATAATATTAATGAGTAAAAAGCATGATATATATACAGTTGAAGTGAATAAAATTGCATTAAGTACTTATGGCGACAAACGGATTAAACTAGAGAATAAAATAGATACATTAGCACATGGGTATCAAAATTAATAATTTTTTATTAATTTCTATATTATTATATTTCTATATTGTATGTTAAACATCTTTATTTTCCAAACCAATTACGATATCAGAACCATCGAAGTCAATCAGTTTGTCATTTTCATCCCTAATTTATAAAACAATGTGTTTAAACTGCTCATAATTTATCCTATAGAAATTAGATAGGATGGTTCATAACTAACATAATCTCTGTAGCCAAATATATTTTTGGTGGAAACTAGCAATTATATCAGTTTCTACGACAATTTTGTCTCTTTTAATATTCATATTTCTCTCAAAGTCAAGAATATCGGACAAATGGTTGTCAAGTTTAATATCAAACTTAGATTTATTCATTATTCGGTTTTTCACATTGTCTGCTGTCAATTCAATGTTATTTCATGAAAATGGATCGATAGAATTTAGGGCTTCTTTTAAGGATTCGACATCATATTGGCCTCTGGGAACAGTGATAACTTCATTTTTATTTACCACTGCACTAAAGTTACCAATTGTTGTTATAATATTATTATCTATATTTGGAGTTTAAAATTTTTTATGGAAACTAACTAAAGCAATCGATTTATCTTCATGAGTGATGTCATAATACAGATTCTTCTTTAGTATAGAACTGTTGTTTGTTAATTCGAATACTTTATTCTCCATTTATTACAAAAATAATCTTATTTAAACAATCGATTGCGGTGTTGGAGATTTAGTCTCCGAAAAAAATACAAAAACTAAAAAGAATGGTGAATTATTGCCTAATAACACAACAGGCTTAATTTTTTGGCCCAAAATAGTGAAAAAAGCAACTTGATGATCAAATTAATTTATAAGAATAGTTATCTAAATTTTAATATATTGTATGTTTGTCCAAAAAGTTTAAATCAACGAGAATATGTTCAGTTACAAAATGACTTTGGTGTGGTATCTGATAAGTTTAGTAAAAAGTGGCATTCTTTTTAAGTAACAATGGTGAAATGTTTACCTTAGATCAATGTGAAAATTGTGTATTTGGTAATATTTGACTATATTATTTCAGATGAACAAAATATAATCCATGAGTACCTTACTAACGGGAGATACACGAATACAGACGTATTTTACTCGGCACAAATATATTAAAGGGTGCCCAAATCACTTGTGAGAGTCAACACAAACTTTCTACGTATATTTGGACAAGATGACTAACCTAAGACATATTTATAATTATATTGTCTGTGGCGATATGCTTTATGAAAAATTTCATGAGATCTGTGCAAAATGTGGAGATGAAGACTATGGTTTTATTACAATAGATTTTAGTAAAAAAAATGAACAGTGGTAAGTAAAGAAATCATATCCAACAGTTTTTAACTCATATCTAGATATCTCACTTTCACACATCGCCAGTTTTCTTCAACAGAGCTTCGACGAGCACTCACCACAACAGGAAGGAGCTTTACCACGACAGTGCTGTTATCTAGTTGCAGGACAGTCGGTGGTACAACTCATGATAACAGCTTCCAACTCACAGTATCTCAACACATGTAGACTTTGAATCATTGTCTTGCTTATCTTGTCGCGGTGGCTCAGCGACAAGGTGTCTGATTTCAAATGTTCAGGTCGTGGGCTCGATCTCCGGTCTGAGCAGATAATTTAATAGCGTGAATATGATATGCCCATATTTGCACTATTAGTGTATCACCAAATAATTCAAATTTGAGCAAAAAAACCTTGCTATAACTCATATATTTTACATATGAGTATTGATGCATATAAATGGCATATTTCCTACATGGTGTAAGGTGCCACATCATATGGTAGAGCACTATAAATAAAAAATATTTAAAAATAAAAACTTCCCCACATCATCACTAACAAAATAATGGCTGGCCGGTGGTATAGTGGGGAAGTTCTCTTAATGGAGTTTTGATAGTGCCAAATAAGGCCAGAGAAGTTGGGTCACTGGCGAGGTATTAGCTTACCTGTAAAACAAAAAAATAAGCAGGTCCCTGGTGAGGCATTAAGTAGCTTGTAAACATTTGTCATTTTAAGAATGTTGAGTTAAGGAAAATTAATCAGCGTGTCAAATGTTTGGTAGTCTAGAATTAAGTCTAATTTTTTTTTAATCCAAGAATTATAAAAAGAAACTTACTGAACTTAGAACCATCCCTAAAATAGGGACGATTTTAAACACAGCCAAATGCCATATTTATCAATGAATCTGGTCTAGATATAGGGGGTAAACGAATCATTCATCCCTTTAAATATTCAACCTAAAGTTTTTAATGGTCTGCCAAAATATAAATCATTTTTATTAGAAATAATTGGGATGGAAAATTCATCCCAACCTGGTTACCATAGTGGTAAAGCAATTTATCAAGTGGTCATAAAACACGACACAAATAACAAAAAAAATGCACTATATTATCGTACCGACCCCTTATCAGTATATATATATATATATATATATATATATATATATATATATATATATATATATATATATATATATATATATATATATAAGTAAATACTGCCACACACACAAGGTTGAAACTTTAACTGTGACAACTCTCAGGTAACATTTGTGAGTTGATGCTTGGCAGAAATATTCTAAGTCCATCACCTTGAAAACAAAATCGCCCAAAAAATCCGAACCACTGAACTGAATTCAGTCAAACAAACAGCAATGTTGTCACAATTACACAGGCAGTGAAATTATGACAAATAAATTTAAATATGAAGCAAGTATAATAATGTTACAGTCATCACAACCAACAAACAAATACAGAATTGATACCCGGTGTATTGGTTCTGAAATCAATTATCAAACTACAAACTAAATACACTACAAGGGTGTATTCCTCCTAATGAGTTCCCTCCATGAACAGTAATTTCACTGTCAACTGTCAGTATCATATGTGTGTATTTATTGGCACAAGTGCAAATTCATTTTTCTGGTTTGTTTGCTGCAAGGTTGATAGAAGGTCAGTTAGTCGGGCTTCATATATGGCACAAATTATATATACTTTATATTACCACAAACATCCTACTACCAATAAATGTTATATATGGGCCAATTAACAAACAATTTACTGAACTTAGAACTGTCTGTAAAATTGATGCTTTTAAACATGAAACCAAATTCTATATATATCAATGAATTTGGTCTATATGCTTTAGTTGTATTTTCTTAAAATTTCATTTTCTTATTTAAAGAATTCCAATAAAAAGATGTATTTCCTACTTACAAGATTTGCAAAATAACCAGACAAAGAACTAGAGAACTTAAACATAGAAGATGACAATGGAAATACTATGTTTTTGATGTAAATAATTTGACTTTTACTGATAAGAAGATAACTCTTGTGTTAGGCTAGAATAATGAACCTTGGTTTACAGCCAAAGAAGTTGCTGATATTTTAGAATATAAAAATTCTGATCAATCAATCTGTGAAAATGTAGAAAGTGAAGACAAAACTAGCTTGGAAATTTTAAACCCAATCTACAAGACGGGGATAGTTGGAAACGAAAAATCTTCGATGTTTATCTACAAATCTGGCATTTATTTTTTAATATAGTTCTTCCTTCAATAAGAAAATATGGCTCTTATAAATTACAAAAAACCATTTAGTTAAAAGTCCAGCAAATAAAAATTATAGAACATAAATCTGAACAACTCGCTTTAGAAAATAAAAAACCAGCACATTTTAACATGAATATAAAAAAATTGTATAGACAAAGTTAAACAGAAGACAAGAAATGGTTACATATACATTGCAATATCCAAACGATACGCTATAATTAAAAATTTTAAACTTCGTAAATGCAATAATTTAATCACTAGAAACACAAATTTCAATTCTTCGCATCATGAACAATATACATTTCATATTTTTTCCCCTAATAAAGTTTATGATATAAACAAAACAGAAAAGGCAATTCATGAGCAATTAGATGATTTTTGCAATAAAAATAATAGAGATATTTGTTTTACATTGCACTTATTTGCTTTAAATTGTATAAATGGTAACTGACGACACAAATAAAGGTTTTTATTACATCAATAATTTAACTAAAAATAATCTACTGTATCTTTAGAACCAATTATTCCAGAACCAGTGTATTGATGATATTGAATCACTATCTAATCTGCAAACAAAATTATTTAATGTATTGTATGGCTTTATTGCCGGAAACATATTAAAAATACTGCATAGAGATTTATTAAGAAGAATAGGATTAGACAAAACAGGTAATGCAGAAATTTGGACTGAAACGAAACAATTATTATTTTGGAAAGAGAGTAAAAAACCAGTTACTTATAAAAATACAAAAATTACAATGACATATAATAAATTTTGGGTTATGATATGTAAAATTTACAAAATATCAGTTTCATTAATCCAATAGTTATGTGAGTTATCAAAACCCAACCATTTAACATACATTTTATCGCCTTTAGTTTTTAAGACTTTTTCAACCAAATATTCAACTGTATAGTTTATTTTCATAATTTCGTATTCATAAACAGTGCCTTTAATTTCTTCTCCATTGGCTTCCTTCAGTTTGTTAGTTGGCACATCGTAATTTAAAACCTCCAATTAGCTGTATAGCCATTTTTAATATTTGTTTACTCTTATCACACAGACGATATCACCAACTTTATATTTTGGTTTAGTAATCACATTCGCAAAATCTTGTTGTCTTGTATTTTTTTTTCTTTTTTTTATTAACTTCAATCGGCTTCATACCATTGGTTCAGTGTTTAGTATTATTGTATTATTTCACTAAATCATCTAATATATTTACCAATTTGTATTTGCCATTAAAAGCAAATTTCTTCTACATTTTGTTACACAACTGGCTTTAAATTCACTGTATGTAGAATAATGAAAGATAAAATATTTTTACATAAGTTATTTAAATGTTTCATTATAAAATTCTAAGCCAGTGTCACTTTCAATATTAAGTTTTTTTTTTTTTTTACCGAATTTAGATTCTAAAGCAATTACTATATTTTTTGCTATTTTATCTTTAATTTGAATAGCAAATGCATATTTTGAGAAAACATCAATGATTGTCATAATATATTTGTATCCATTATTTACATGTGATACACCTTTCAAATTTCCAGTATAAATCACAACAATATTACTCTGTAAAAAATCATCAATTTCCATACATAATTAATTTCCTTCTTGGAAATTTCTTTCATGCAGGTTTATATAGTTCACAGATTATTTCTTCTCTTACTTTCGGATTTTTTTTTAGGATTGTTGACTTATTTGAATTGCATATAGAACATTTATTTTTCTGAACTAATCGTCCATTTTTTGTATTTTCATTATTTATATTATTATTTTTGGTGACTTTCTTGCGCTTCGAAAAGCAAGTGTTCTCCATTTAATAGTAAAAAAAATAAATGCAGTTAATCTTTATATTTCAAAATACTCCTATGTAGTCAACATTCCATCAAAAATATAATTATATAGATTTTTTTTTTTCATTTCAAAAGTTAGAAACTCACCTTTGTTAACATTAAAAGGGTTAGTGTAATTTATTTTTGAAGTTCCCTTAATAACAGTTAGAATATCATCAGGTAAATGATAAGTAATTGTTTTATAAAAAGTACAATCCATAAAAAAATATAATAAATTTACAAAATTGTATATGCGAAAAAACATTATCTTTATTCGACTTTCCATGTAAATAAAATATATGAGATTTTTCTTCCTTGGATGTTACAACTTTCGGGTTTAAAAATTGCAATTTAATATCTAATTCTATATCAGAGTCTTCTTTGCTTTTTTAACTTTTGACTTTTGTGTTAACAAGTGTATTACAATAATTCAAAACTGATTTGTTTAAATTTTGCCATTTATCAGTTACATTTTTTTCGAAATATCTTTTATTGACAGAATCTTTTCCATCTACAGAATCAGCCATACTATTAATTCTGCGATTTTGAATAGAAATATAGTCTGCTGTATAAACAAAAACTTTACTAAGTTGATCTCGTAAAGCAGAAACAATGGTATTGTATTTTGATTCTACATATGTTTTAAAATTTGAAACAATAGTTTTATATTTTGAAACTACATCTGGTTTTAATGTCTGTTTCGCATTATTTATTCGTTTTTTACATTCAGATTCATACAATTACTGAATTGTAAATTTATATCTTCTTTTAGAGCATAATCAGAAGCAATTGTTTTATATTTTGAATCGACATCCTTTTTTAATGCATAATCTGCTATATCTCTATCGAAATATATTTCACTAACAGCACCTTTATTATTTATAGGTTCACCTATATTAACAATTCTACATCCTAGAAAAGAAACATAAAATTTTGTATAATCAAAACAGTTGGATAGTTAACTTTGTAAAGAAGAAACACTGCAATTGCATTGTGAATCTACATATGATTTTAAAGCATAGGCACTAGTGTCAAAAATTCTACTTAATATTTTATTAGTAGTTTCCCAAATATATCCGGCATTTAATAACATAGAAATTATATCGTTAAACTTAAATCTTATCCATAAAAAGGTGTAAAACAATTAAATATAGATGTCCACGAATAACTGAATTAAAATTCTGAACACGATCATCATTATAATAAAAATTCTTATTTTTGAATTAATTAGATAAATTGATAGGAATATTGCCTCCAAATGAGTCGAAATAGTAAATGTTGTTTTCTTTAAAATAGCAAACCCAATGAGTGCCAGGATTAGTTGAAATGTCAAAATTTACCACATCACACTCATTTTTGAGCATTCTATTTGGTAATGCGTCAATCATACAAAAATTTCTGAATTTTTTTATATTTAATATTTTTACATATTATTCAATATAGATATTAGATAGTGGAGCTAAATTTTCTTTGGTATTCCCTTTTTTTTTTTTTTTTTTTTTTTTTTTAAAAACTACGCCATTTCCTGCTTAATTTTTCATTGCCAAATAGTCTCTCAGTTGTTCTTATAAATCTTTTTGTTTTTCTAGTTTGTTCGACAGAATTATAAATTGCACTAGCTCCTCCAGCTATGGTGCCAAGTACCATTTAAAGCAGCAAATATAATAGGAATAATCCTACTTGGTGTAAATCAGTTCCAGATTGTTCTCTGGTAATGATAAAGTTAATTTTAAACTTTTACCTTCATTTATTTATTTTTTTTATTTTATTCTCTCAATTTAATATTTTGTTAAAAATTTTGCTTTATCCAAAGTTTTAATACCTCAAAGGGAATATTGAAAGTTATATATGTTATCTTCATTTATAAGTGAGTGTGTGTGTGTGTGTGTGTATATATATATATATATATATATATATATATATATATATATATATATATATATATATATATATATATATATATATATATATATATATACATAATACATTTTAATACCCCAACCTAATTTTCTTTTTGTAAACATTGTTGAGGAAACAGCAGCAGAAGCAATTTTTTCACCAATTGGTGTGTTTTTATCTAACACAATTTCTTTTGCTTCCTTTTGTATACGTTTGTCAGTTTCATGTCTAGATTCTAAATCTTTATGGTTTCTGTATATAATATCGTGATATTTGCATGCTTCATCAAATGTATTTATGCCTGTTTCTCCTCTTTCTTATCTCTCATTTAATGCAGCAAATTGACTTCAATAATTATAGCCAGGCAAATGCATTTCACGCAAATTTAAATTGTTTAGTGCCCAATTTATAATACCTTTGCCATGGTGTTCAAAATTCCAAAATGATTGTGGAATTACGTTTAAAGCTCTTATAAGATGAGGGATTCCTTTCTGGTTATTTATAACAAAATCAGAAGATTATTTTTTAACATACTGATTATGCTTACTTTTTCATTGTAATCATTTTTATTTCCAGCATTTTCTCCTCCATGTATAACTAACAATCTGTTGACCAATTATCTAACATTGTCAATCCAAACATATACTTTTGGTAAATTATTGTGTTTTTTTATACCTTCTCCAGATCTAGGAGTTCTTGGAGAAGTCTTTTTTTTCTGGAGTGTTTGGTGCTGTTCCTGCATGCAATTATTTTATATATTTTTCATAAATTCGACTAATTATTATATTATTTTTCCAACCACTACTTGAACATGGATTATTCCTTTTCTTATTAGGAATATATTTTTGAAATACAGCATTGGTTAATATAACAATTTCTGTGTAATATTTATGGTCATGATCATTGTAATTACTTGCAAGTTCTTCATAGCTGCTTTTTGTTAGCAATTTAGAAATCTTTCTGTTAATTCATATCTTTATCTTTGACAATCAGTGTATCACCATCTATCTCTACTTGTGTATCACCATTTTAAAAATTTTGGCTCTCTCCTCGTAAACCATATTTTTCTTTAATGTTATTAATATCTCCAGAAATATATTTTCCAAGTCTAATAGTTGAGTCTTTCAATGGCATTTTACCCAAATTTGGAGACCTATCTTTAGGAAATAAGTCTCTTTCAAATGATGTTTTGTCGGGTGTTGGTGAATAATCAAAATTCTTTGCTGCAACTGGAGCTAGTGTTGTTATAAATTTTTTATTTTCCTCAATTACTTGTTCTAATTTTTTACCAATATGTAGTAATTCATCAATTAAATTTATATCCTTCTTATTTTTTTCATATTCCACTTCGTGGTGTTTTTTTGTCATTTTTGTATCTCTCGATGAGTAATTTAACTCTAGAAATGTTCTTCGAATCCCTAATTTGTATATAATTTTTTTTCTTCTAAATGAGTTATAAAAGTATTAAGAGTTTCGAGAGACAAACTTTTCCTCCAGCTGATCAAACTAAGGAGAATTTAAATGTTTACAATAATAGAATCGAATTTTATATTCTTATAGGAGATGGTTTTCCTTTTCCAAATGTTGTTTATGTTTATCAGATAAAGTTGGAGATGTGGTAAAATATTTAAAAGAAGATAATATTGATGTTTGTTCGAACATTTTTCCTTTTCAGTTTTCTAGAGTAGAAATTTCAAAAACATCGTCATATTATTGAAGCTGTTGATAATCCTGTTATAGCATCAGCAATAATGAATGCTTTATTAAGATCCCCAGGTGAACAAAATTATTTAGTGTTTACTGGTGTTGATAATAAATATCGAGTAAAATCTGTTCATAATCATAAAACAAATTAAATAACATACCCATTCAGATATTTGTTTGCTTTTATGCATGGCAATAATGAAATTTATTGGCAAGGCAGTTAAAATGTTACTTTCTGTAAAAATTAATCTGATAACAACTATTTATTTGTTTTTGAAACAAAAGATTCAGCTGGTTCAGTTCAGTGAGCTATGCTGATCCAGGTAAATTGTTATTAAAAAATTGGAACTTATGTGGCATATTGTTGAATACGAATCTAACACGGCCATTGCAATTAAAGAAAAATATACAAAGATCCTAAACTACCTATTAGTTTTGATTATTGGCAACTTTTAGCTGAAGAAGTCCCTGCTGGAACAATTGTTTTTAAATTTGATATAAAAGATCAGTATGTCCATGCTTCTATGTTTGACCATAGTAATGTGGAAAATATTTATGTTAAAAATGGTAGAAATAAAATTTTTCTAATAGAAAATTGGAATCTAGATTTTGAAAATGATTATTGTGACAAAATGTTCCTGGCTAATAGTGAATTTAGAAATTCAGAAACAAAACTAGATACTATATGTAGAAATAATGAACTTTATTATAAACCAACTGTAATCTTCGAATGCAATAACAAATTTTATAAATTTTTTGGGCGAAGACCATTGTATATTAGTGATTGCTTATATAGAAAAACCACTGTAGTTAAAGAAAAACAAATATAAAAACTAGTGTTGATTTTAATAATAAGGATGAAGCAGGTACCATTTGTAATGTTGTTTTAATAAGTAAACGTAATCTTACTTATGATTATTTGAAAGAGAGGATTATGGAATATATACAAATTTTTAAATCAATAAATTGAGAATTTAAACGGTTTTACAGAAACAAGAAACTGTGCGATATTTTAATACAATTTCTTAGATGTATTGTTAAGTTGTTTGAGTGAATAAAACATCTTTTTGTTAAACCTAAATGAGATTTTTGCTTTCTCTTAATAAATTTTTCTTTTATAGATAAAATGCTTGTCTTATCCTGCAGTATGACAAAGTTTTTTTAAAGATGGTTGTTAAAAAACTACGCCTTCCTATAAATTAAATAATGCTTCTGACTAACTAAGAGAATTAGTTTACAAATTGCATCGAAATCTACAAAGTTCACAATTAACGCTCTTCGAAAACATTAACGATAAATATGTACTGCATGAAAAAGGGGGCGACTTTGGGAAGATAGAAGAAGATTTTTAAAAGTTAGTAGAGCTTCAAATTTAAACTACCGATTGTCTTTTCAATATTCTTACTTTATTTTACCTTATATTGCTTGATTTTGGTTAAATTTGCTTGATTTATATTGTTAGCCTGCAAAACTAACGTTTTCTAGAATACATTAAAATTTGCTTGAAAATCGAGAAAAAATATTGATTTTAGCTTAAATTTGCTTGATTTTCGTTCTAAATTTTACGTGCCAGATATTTTTGGGGGGCTGAAATTAAAACATGATATTCGAGGAAAAAAGATGATATTTAGCGTAAATAACACGAAATATGGGGGGGGGGGGGTTAGAAAACATGAACTTTGGGAGTCTAAAACTTTGAACATTGATGAAAAAAAAGCTTGAAATTTGGGGTTAAAAACATGAAATTTGTGCCTATGAATGGATTGTCCTCAATCTACCAATATAGTACTAACCTATAATATAAAAAGCAGTCTATTAAAAGAAATCAAATATATATTTTATACATGCTTACGTCATGTGCCATCTGACTATGAGAAGAGTAGTTAAGTGCTGGAAACTAGCTATTCCGGTGAGAGCCTGACTTTTCTTAAAATATATCAAACAACTTCACGCACTTTCTACAATAAAGAAATACTGATCATTTACCTTCCAATAAGTAATTGCCTAGAGTACACATACCTAAATGCAAAGAATTAAAATAGAAATCACATGTTTACCTTTGTAATTATTACTGGCAATTTGTTAACTATACATATACCTTTTGAAAACTACGTAACAAGAACAAATATTGATTTTGAATCAATTTTGTGAGTACCATGATACATGCTAAATAAATACGTGATAAAGTGATGGTTGTATTTGAGTAGTGAGCTGTGGCACAGAAGTTCATATTTACTGCCGCTTTGGACCACTTTTATGCTTGGGGAAATGTGTAGATGTGATTCGGTCTAGAATTAGCCAGGCGCCTTGGGTTTCATCTGGTGTATTTTAACTTAATTGTTAGAAGAATAAGACTGCATACCTGGAAACAAAGGCTCCAGTGTTCGGAGTGGACCCGACCGACCATCATGTTGTGACGTCGGCCGACCGCCATCATGGATCTGGGTGATGTTCACAGTGACCTCGAGCATTGCCCCGTGCCAATGACCGTGAATTATCTCAAACCCAAATATTCCCAAAATAAAAAGAAAATCTCAGCAATTTCTAAAAATTCCTAAAAAATTATAAATGTTTATAAAAAACTATTTGTAGTCATGCAGGTCCTTGGGTTCATTGTGCAATTCAGTTGGGTATGTGACATCACATTCGATTCAGTATCCCACAGGACAATGTTGAAGTATGCACATCATATCGATGTCGGTATTGACTCTTTGAAACTACCTTGCAGATATTGCCAAACCCATTGTCCATCCATATAAATTATTGGCATCCATGTACATCAGGTAAGTTACTAGCACATACGGTATGTAGTTCTTGTCAATCTAGACGGTGTTTCCTCTACAATGTCACTCCACACAGTGTGCAACTCTGCCTCATATATCTTTCTCGAGAAATACGTACATGTCATTATCAGCCAGCAGTTCAAGATTAACCATGGTTACCTTCAGCGTGAAATTAAATACACAGCCAGGTAAAATGATGTAATGAATGCAGTCCAGTCAATAGGTTTATAGGTAGAGATTGCGAAAGTTCTCAAAGATACCTGCAAGAAGAAATAAACCTGTTTTGGAGTGTCTCAGTGCAGCCTATTAAATCATATGTGAGGACTCCCTTATTTGTTACCAGTGTCAACTCACCAGAAGCGAAGTACTTTGTTGTGCTGTAGAATTTTTTTGGCCTGCAGATTTCTTGCCAGTGGCAACATGCAGCTGGACGTAAAATTAAAATTGTTGATTAACTGTATGCTGAAATTATCTCCCAACTATTTTCCAAAAGTAATAATCTTCTCTTCATTGTGTGGTATAATTGTGATTTCCTTTTTATCGTATGCCATTTCTAAATAAAAACAATTTAATCTAATGCCAGGTTGTGGAATTATTCTACAAGTCACTTTTGCCATCCTGTTAGTAAATTACAGTTGTAACATGCTGGACCAATATACTTGCACTAAAGAGACAGTGGTCTGGCACACTTTGATTGCTTTTACTGAAACTTCCTGGCCGATGACAAGACTTTGATGCCTGTAGATATGCCGTATTTTGTGCAGCAGTTAGCAGCAGCATTCTTAGCGAAGCTTCGTAAATAGACTTCAATTATTCGCCGATCTCAACTAATGTTTTAATGAAAATCTTTGGTATGTACATCCCAGTGTAGAGTGTTGGTTATAGTGGCAGCTCCGATGTCAGTGATGTAGGGTTATTTCTTTGTCCAAATGTTCCAATTGCAAGTTTCGTGCTTCTTGTTTGTCATTGAAAATTCAACCCACCTGGAGGCTCTCACACATAGTTGAAGCTACTTTACATAGATCAGTGACCATCCAGAACACTTAATGAAATAGTCTCGTTCTTCAGTACAAGGTTTCACAAAGCTTTATGACATTTCATGATCAATACTGTATTAATTGTAAACTGGTGTCACTTTGTTCTCAAAAGATTAATCTAACCATCTCGTCTTTCTGTGTCTATGCCTTGCCATAAATGCACTCCAGCATTATATTAAATAATATCCCTTCATGATTTTCAAATTCATCTTTCAGCTGTCCAAAAATTTTATAGCGAATGTCCACCGGTATGTAACAAATATCACCAGCACCACCATCGTTCTTGGCCATGTATATTTTCAGATGTAAATGGAATGCAGTCTCTGCCTCGACAAAGCCAAAGGCTGTAGCATTCCCAGACACTGTCACGAATTTCGGGAAGGTCGCTGATTATGCTCTTATACCATCATGTGGCTGCACACATTGCTTCTTCTGAACAGGCTGGTTTATTTCTCATTTGCTAATTTTATAGTTTCATGGCCAAGTTTTCTCAACAAGCAAACTAGACACTGCACTTGTGACATATCAGTATAATGCTTACAAAGTTGAAACTGCATGCTGCATAATGTTTTCTTTCATTGCACTTTTCAGTAAATTGCTTGTTGCAAATCTTTCGCCTTGATGTGGCTACTTTATTTATATAGCCATTACAGATACTAAGATGTTCTTGTAGTTTATCCTTGCAAGCAATCATCTTTCTCATCCAAACTGCATTTCACATTAAGGATTTTCCTGATAGTTCCTCTCCTGTTGTAGCTATTTTACATAAAAAAATTGCTCTGGCTGGAAGCAAAAGCTTTTCCTTCCATGACTAAATCTTGATGTGTTAACCTCATTCATTAATACCTTCCTACATCTTGATGTATTACCCAAATTTGCTATTCCCTAACTACTAATGTATTAAATATAACATATTTTTATATTCCCACTTACCTAAAATCTTAATGTATTTAACCTAACTTAAAATCTTGATTTACAACATGATGCAATAAATTCGCACATCACTCGATGCCAGTCAGAGAGAGAGAGAGAGAGAGAGAGATAGAGAGAGAGAGAGAGAGAGAGAGAGAGAGAGAGAGAGAGAGAGAGAGAGAAAGAGTAAGGGAGCTATTACTCAACCGGCAGTCGAACAGAAAATGAGTCAGTGATCTTGTGTGTCTCCTTATATGCCTTCGCTTCCTCCACCCTTAAAAAACTTAACAGTTCTTTGTTAATCCCCGAGTTCTACTAGGACAAAGAGCTCGATTAATACAATTAGTTATCCATCTAGCCGCCGGTCTGTTGGGCTTAAATGGTCTTCTTTGTACCTTGCACATAAATTAATAAGTATTTTTCTCAGTGAGTCATCCTTACAGGTGAAACTATGTCGGTAACCACAGCTTCTACAAACCCAGATTCTTATCCGTTTTGCTCTTGTTTTTTCTTTTTCTCTATTGAGGTACTGCATGCAGTAGCGAGTAATGGCCTTTCTGTATTCCTTGATTTGCTGGCATGGCTCGCATTAATAATGATTACTGGCACCCTGCCACTGCAGATTACATCACAGTGGACTTCGTACGTCTTACCACACTTCTTAACCAGTTGGAATATTCGACACTTTGTAGGCTGGGTTTAACATACACATAGTGATTTGCTGGTTGGAAGCTCTTTGTGTTATTTATTCGACAGCAAACAGATCTCTGGCAGAGATTCTACTGCTGTACTTATATTCAAATATCATCTGATGAGTACCAGGTTCAGGTCAATTACATCATTGCAGGCCACCAAATATTTTCTTTGTTAAATTACTTTATTTTCCACACTGAAATTACTACTGCTACTGTTGGTAGATTATGATATTCTGCAATATATTTTGATTTGGTGCTGGTTTTTATACTCTGTGACTGAATTCAAACTACACTCTGTTATATTCATACAGAGTTCGCAAAATAAAAGCTAACATGATAGAGGCCAAAAACATCTGCGTTCAAATAAAATTGTTTTCTATTCAGTTCCAGTAACTGTTTTGCCCAGAAAACAATTTTCGTACTCCCTATATATTCAGTTTCATATTCAAATAACTTTTGTATTATGTGTGTCTTCCACAAACTCTTCTTCAGCACATACGGTGAGTTCGTTTCCACTTTTAGGTAGCTCAATGTTCGGGCTGATATTACGATCTGCACATGTATCATAATTGCAGCAAAGAACACTTCATGCCTGGAAAATATCATAAAATTCACAATATTCTCTTGGATGATCTCTGACATTACACACTTGGACCTGCTCGAATGCAAATCATAGTTTGAAACTTGCTTTTATGTATCCAATAAAATAACACTCATACTTTTCTACAACTTATGTCTTGAATAGTACACATTTAGATAGATCAAACGTAATTCTTGCTAGCAACTCATAGTATGTATGTTGCATACATGGCACAGGTACGTGGAAAACATGTGGTTTCCTAAATCCTCCTTCCATGATTAAAAATGCTGGAATGAAATTCATAATTTCAGTGCTAAGACCACCAAGTAAGTTTGCAGCTGTCTGGTGACCAGAGTTCATAAAAGATTTTTCTGAAACCCCAAACTTCGCAGGTGTTCTTTGTTTGCTTGACTGATTAAATCACTAGTTGCGCAGGAGAACTTCGAGTTTGGCTGGAAGTATTAGACAACGCTGGTGTAACAAAACAACATGATACTGGAACCAGACTGAAAAAGTCATTTTCTTCTTCGTCGATGCCGACCCAGTGTTCTAAACCATAGAAGGTTTGTACATTCTTGGAGAATCCGGCCAGCTTAAAAAGCACACCAGAGCAGTAGGTGATCTGTGATATTGACATCCAGCATGTTGAAAGTAGCATATATGTTTGCACCACGAGGAACAATAGTAAGGGTGACACCATTTTTACTCTGCCAACACAATGATTAATTCCTGTTTCGAATTAATTACAAGGTAACTGTAGCCTTCCTGCATGCTTGTTACTTAGAGACGTGTCTAAACGAAACATTTTTGGTATTTCCACAACACTGAGCTCAGTACGGAGTAACATGCCAAACTCACATAATGCATTGCTAGGGCTACAATTGAGAAATGAGTAACCAATCAAATTGTAGTATACTCTTAAAACAATCATATGTATCACATTCATTGGCAACATTGATTCAAGTAGTTTACTACCCTATATATACATATATATAATATATAGTGTACAAAACCCAACATATATCTTAGGGTATCATGCTTGGTAAAATCGATACGGTGGCTAAACATAATTTTGCTTGGGTTTGCGTTCCTAGTATTTATAATGTCACATCTGACTGCGATGCTTATTTGATACGGGAATTAGTGTTTTCAATCTATTTTGAGCCCGTTGGCCAGATACTTCAGCAACACGGTCCGCATTGCTATCGACTTTCATGTACTGAAAATGATGGTTTGAATTGTCAACGTTCTGCATGGAGAAATGAATTTTAAAATCGATTAAGGAAATGCTCCATGCTCTTTCCAGTTTCTAGAGGTGGGAAATGCATGGCTCGCAGTTCCGAGCTTTTGCCTCTGTAAGGATCAATGAATGAACATAACTGTTGTCTGGCACTTTATCACTTTATGTGGAATGTACATATGTCACTTCAAAATAAACTGTAGATCCAAGCGACCACAATTTCAAGCATTTGGTAACAGATTGTTGTTGTAGTTATTCATAGTGCCTCTCCCCGAAAATACTCTATCAATTCTAAGGGTCGTCTAAAATTTCCAAAACTCTCATATAACTTGACACTATCATCAAATTTTTTGTATGCTACCTAGTGTACTCTGCATCGTTTTTTAGAGTCTAAATTTTAAATTGCAGATTCCTTATTTCTGGATTTGTGGGTTAAACTATCTTGCATGAACACGCCATGTAAATTCAAATGAGATTTTCAATTTGAGTGCAGCCTTTTTTAATCAATATTTGTAAGTGTTCAATTGAGTAAGCGCTTTATGATTTCTTGTCCTTCCCTTTACTACTAACGGTTTCTGCCAACACATGTAAATAGGTATCCATCTCTGTTTCCTTAGGTGAGATATTAAATTGAAAGAATAGAGACCTCTCTGTGCATCAATAAGTGTTTGGGTTTGTTCAGTAAAATATTTCATATGAACATAACTTTTATATAGCTCCTCTAATTAATAAGATACAAAATTCTCACTGAGTGGGATATTTATAAATTTATAAAAGTGTAATAAGAAGTTTTTCTACAATCCTTTTTATCTCACAAATTTTGAAATTATATTATATGATTAATAACAATTTTGAAATACAAATGGTACATATATTTTATGGATATGGCAGCAAGCCTTCCCATCCCCGTCCCCATTAATTAAAAACAAGGAACAGCATTTCTTCTTCTGTGAATGTCCCTGGCCTGTCTTCCCGAGCAGGGGAAAAAACTGTCTTTATATATAATATAATCGTAAGCTTCTAGATAATTTTCTAACGTTCTTTGTCTGTAAATGCCTCTGTTTTCATCTTGGCTGGCCAGTGTCCCACTGCCAGGAAGATGCGCAAGGGAAGGAGGGGTGGTAGGCGAGGCTTTGCAGAAGCCACAGAGTGTGCGCCACACACTTGGTGGCCAGCAGTTATGTCATACACACCAGCGAAGTGGCCATTCAAATGGGTCCCTTCGCACCAAAGGTAAGCCATGTCCACAGTCATAATGTAGGAACAGCTTTACAAGGTGAGGGGAACTTAGGCTTAGTTATGATGTGCATGACACCATCACATGCTTCTTTCGCCTCCTACATGGTATGGCCGCGGGCACACACCTATTCCATTTTTTGAGCCGCTTTCAAAAGCTCCCACTATGCTGTTGTGATAAATAGCTGCATTCAGCAGTTTTCTTTGAATCTTGACCGTGTCCACTGTTTCGGCAATATTACTTGCTCCAAAAGTCTGGCCACCCAGATCACCTAGTGCTGTAAGGAATTAAGGTAGGAACACTCCTGCTTCTTCCTTCTTTCTCTTATCGTGTCTTACTTTTGAACTCTTTGCTCTGTGCAGTTTGTGTGGTTGTGAGTTTGCTATAATTGGTTCGTGATTTGCTACACCTTGCTCGCGTGCCCATAGCTCTACTGACTTTGGTAGACATGATCTTGGAAATATTCAGAATAGTGAATTGTTTCCCTGACCTAGACTGTGCTGGCTTTCACGGTTTATTCCTTGCTCAGTTGGCTGAACCTCACAGACAATGCGTTTGTCTTAAAATTTGTCACGGTTCCCACATGCTATATCCTGATCCTTGTAGACTTCAACCAGTGTGTTAATACCATGATCTTCATATGCCAGTCGTGATTTTAGGTTGGTTATTGGTCCACAGAAACTGTAACCTGATATGTGAAGATCGCATGATAAGATGTTTATAAGTGTGTTCCGAGTCCGCGACTATTCTTACCTCTACGAGGCATCAAAACAAACTGAACTAGAATTAATCATGCTCGTGTATATTTCTTGACTTAGTCTTGTAGAGACTGCGAAAGAGTAAACATCTACTTATACTGAAACAAGATCTTCTGTGGCTGCTCTTACCTCTACAATACAATACAATACATTAAATAGAATATACTCGTATTTAGTTACTCTCTTCAGTTTTATTATAGCCTATGATAATAATGGTTTTACATTAAAGTGTTAAAACTGTAAACTCCTATACCACAATTTCGTTTACGTGGTAACGTGTTTACATCCTTGCACAATGTGAGCAGACATGCAGCAACTACCTCTAGGATAAAAACTTTAAACGTGACGCATCAATGCAAACTCTGGTGTCTGTTAACTTGGAGTGATATTTTGCAGAAAGGGACTAATGTGTGAAACATTGGTTCTCTGCCTAAATAATTCCTACCTCACTTTGAATATCCACAGACCCTATCTCTAAACTTGCATCTGCAACAAGAGCATCCATATAGGAAAAATTTTCATCTGCAATATCCACATCCACAATCTCAGCATCCACAATCCCTGAATCCACAATATCTGCATCTACATCTGCATCCAAAATCCCCACATGCTGTGTACTCGATATGAGTGGATGGAAACTGTTATCATACTGTAAAGCAGGGAATTTACCTTCCTGTATGACTTACAAACAGTGGGGCCGATATAGGCTCATGAATCGCATGACAGCCGGTTGCCAAATTCATATGTTGAATTAATGCTGGGCTGTCAAATTCTAGAAAAGCATGTATGTGATAAGTTTATTAGGGGAGCAGAAATGTTTATGTTATGAGAATCTCCAAATCCCTACAGTAAACAAAGTATCAGATATTTGCTTTAATCCTACAGGACAAGGGCAGGCCAGGTGTTATTTCATACAGCAATAATGACAAAGTCGTGCCTCCAGGTGAAGCTTTACTGAACTCTGTGTTTGTATTAGATGATCATTCATGTGAGAAGCAGAAAATCATGGAGCCATATTTTTGTGTGCATAAACATGTTACAGTATATACATTTCGTCTTTGCCATACTTATTACCATGTATCCAAAGAGTTACTTCATGACAATGCAAATATGCTGGTATTGTTTAAATTGGATGACTGAAAATGTGTTCTGTTTATTCCAACCATGTTATTAATGATATGACATTTAAAAATTTTTAAGATGTGGGTTCAAGTCATTGGAACGAAATTATTATAGTTAAAGACATTTCCCTTCTTGATGTCCGCTACAGGCAGGGATTTGATCAGTTGGTAATAGTGGTCTGCAAGAGATGTCACCAATTATATAATAATTTTGTCACAAGAAACTAAAGACAGGTGGGGAATTATTTTCTCACGTGTACAATCGGCGGGCACTGCACTGTTAGACAGAAATTGCTTAAAAACACAGGTGATCCAAAACAGGATGAAGATGCAGCTAATCTGTGTTACGTAAATATTGGGAGCATCGAGCATTTTAATTTTGTTTCAGATATCATTAGATATAACAGCAAGGGGGAAATGTGAGGGAATAAATTATACCTGTTTTGAAAAGTGACATTGATAAAATCGAAAATGTATCCATTCAAATTAAATACATCATAAAACATCAGATAACTGGTAACAATCTGGAACCAGTGTTAAAAAACATGTACATGATTAAAAAAATTTTGGGAATATGAACATACCTTGGTTAAATTCGAGAATCGGGCCAATTATTTTTTCTTCCCGAAGATACTATAAAACATGGCATTCCAACAATGTTTGCTGTACCTGGGCTTTAAGACTTGCTGTTTAAACTAGAGTCTGGTAAATATTGTCGCAAATCATTAAAAGAATATAGGCGATTGCTAACACTTATGAACAATTATTACCAAAATAATATGCCAATTAGTAACGTGGATAAAGATGCCAATCATTCGAAACTTTTTATTGTCTCCATGTGTTTACTAGATGTTGGAGGTGCTGCTTTCAGTGGCTTGAAAATCAAACTGAATAATAAAACTAGAAATAAGCGACATATCAATTACACATACTAAAATGACCCAAATTGTTTAGTATGTCGTTTGTGTCTAGCAATTACCTCGCAAGGGCTGGATACAATTATCACATAAATGAAAAAAACTATATTTTAGCAGAGTTAAATACAATAATTTCTGGTGCTAAAATTGCACACGAAATCCACAGACCTGCCTGTTGTATAGTCCGCAGATGTAAAATTCTGCCTTTTGGAAAGAGATGTCTGTATCAAGTTGAACTGGTGGAAATTATCCTACATTCGCAATAGAATAAAATATGTAAATAAATGCTGGAAGTTATTGACTGTAATAGCTCATATGGTTGGATAGTTCCACTCATTTTGAAAATTGGGAAACATGTGACTAATGCAACGAAAATTGTTTTGCATGACGAAGGATTGCCTAAAGATGTGCTAACAGAACTTGGGAAAGAATTTTCTAATCTTTCAATTCGAGTCTAAATGGCCAAATATATCACAATTAATTACTCGACACATGGTGAGGACATTCAGGCTGGAGTAGTCAAATGGTTCACTAGAATGCAGAGGAAAAATTTTGCTCATAATCAATGACACAATGAAGTTACAAGTGGCTGGAAATTTTTTCCGCTACTCGTAAGTGAATACAATAGCACACATCATACAACTGTTGGAATTAATACTGTTGATGTTAAGTAATATTATCCTGGCCCAGTATCGCTGTTGGCCAGCACTACTTTGGGAATGCATATTAGCATGGAATGTTGTGGGAGGGGAAAAGGAGAGATTTGATCTCATCGTAATATCGATAACTTGATGGTCTTGATAGGTAGCATGTTGGGAACAAATATTTATAATGTTCATGCAGGTTTCTTAATACTTAACTATAATACTTATCTTTAAAAATTTAAGATATTCCCAAACATACAAATAGCGATGCAGTTGCCAACTAGCTTTATTTGTCTCCCGATGTCCGAGTGGGTGCACAACATTCTCATTGACGAAGAAATTTTGGCAGCAAATGGACTTCTCGATTAGTGAAGAGAAGCTGTATTCCTATCCGAACATTGAATTATGTCTGAATGTGTAGCCTGTATACAGCCATAATATCCACTTCCATCATAACCTAGCAATGGGGAATTAAATCCTCCAATATGGAGTGACGATATCAAAGGACCACCCCCGTCTCTGATACCATTAAAATACTTCGGTGACGAAACGTAAGTAAAAATTCCCTAACTCCTACGAAAACACTGAGACATTGTTGTGGAGAGTGTGGAAGATATTGTCACGAGACACCTATGTGGACATCGAGACTGCATTATTGGACATCTCAGGGAGTACCACGGCATTTTCATGAACAGTGCTTAGGATGTAATCAGAGGTGAGAAACAGAGCAAGAATGATCTCAAGTAAAAATACTGTAATAATTATTGTGAACTTTGAAATGCATAACTGTAAATAAATAGTAAAATTGTATTTTTATTTTTTTTTCTCAAACCTTTGATCGTTTTTTCTTTAATGGCATCAGATGCGACACTTCTTCCACATGTTGCGGAAGAAATACTCAACCACTTTTATAATGTTTGAAAATTAAAAAGTTCCTATACAAGGTGGAATTAAAGTGACAAAGTAACAAATATTCTAAGGTTTTACATGGTCAATTGGTTGATTATATAAGGAGTGACAGTAGATTTTATACTATAGGATTTTGTTTTGTTAGGTTGGATTATGTGAGGTCAGGATATGTTAAGTCGGGGTTTGATTGTTCTAGTCAACTTAAGCTTTAAGAGTAGGCATGAAGGATGGTATATGCATCTATGAAAGGACTTACGAACCATGAGAATTGATATAACAATATTCCATGTTTTGCTAGAGTACAACATAAGCCGGAAGTTTTAAACAAGTGGCTAAGTACTACACACGGTGATAGACCTATGTACAATTTAAAAAATTATAAGTCCTACACAAGGGGTTAAGTACTCTGCAGAAGGCAAAATATCCACACAAGGTGTAAGTACTACACAAATTAAAATATTATAAATGTAACATGATGTGAAGTATTAATAATATAAAAATTATTGGCTACAGATTGTGACACAAACATACTTTGTGTCAAAGAAAATCTAAAATCCAAGATGGCAGGTCGAGGAGATGCGACAAAATCTTGAATGAATGACTGGCAGTGGTCAAATACTGTTCTGGAATGCACTTTTTTCATCTATTGTATGTCATCCAATTCTATTGATTCATTAAGCTAATTAGTCATCCAAGGTAAATGATGCATACAAGATTACAGTCGGAACAAGATGGCGGCCGGAAACAAAATGGTTAACGGAGACAAGTTAGCCTAAGGCGGTGGCAATATGATGGCGGTGCGGCGGTGACAATATGGTGGCCGGAAGCAATATGGTTGTTGTCGGAGACAAGAGCCCTATCCCGGATCTTGTCTCAGAAGAACTAAACTCGATCATTAAAAAAAATTGATAGCGTCTAATTGCCAACAGCCTTTAGTTATGAAATAATTTGTGAAGGTGCATACTTCAAAAACATATTTGCTTCAAGCTATCCCACAAAAAATTATGTCTTATATTTTGGAAACATTTCAGTAACATGTGTAGAACTGGTACGCAATAAATGAGTGCTTTATGTGTAATTAAGTAATGTTTTCTCTTCGTGTATTATTTTTTCGCACACCTCACTTAATGATTATTTTTATCTCAATGAATAATGTATGAGAGGTTATGTAACTACAATGAAAGGATTAATGGGATCATTAATTCCGCGCTACTCCATCGTCTTGCTCGAAGGAATAGGGCATGTTCTATCTCCTCATTGCGCGGAAGAATTATTTTTCATACGAACTCGTGAAGGAAATTTTCGTGCAAAGTTGGCATATCGTTCAAGTTGTCATCCATCTTGCGTCGTATGAAACCTGTTTCAGAATCGGGTGTTAGGCAGACGATTTTTCTTAATTATAACCAAATATACTATCTAAAAGTTTCATAAATTAGTTTTCCGGCAGTGTATAACCCCCCTAATCGTCAAAAACTAACTGTAAAATTCTATAAATTCCTTCAGCCTGCCAAACAAGTGATTAAAATATTAATCTACGCACTTCCGCGAGGCGTCAAAGATGATACTAAAGAAGTGAAGAAAATATAATAATTTTACTCGGATGCACGTGCTTATGGAACATTTTGATCAAAATAGAAAACCTAAAAAATCAATGGGATACGCCGCGGAAATCATTAGTGCAAGTAAAATCGTATTTTACTTCTGTAATCGTGACAAGCCAACTGGGAAAGAAACATTTTAATTAGCCACCTTTCATCTAGTGATTTCGTGTTTGTTAAAATATTTCCCACGGGGAAACCCGAACTCAAAATTCAGTTAATTACAAAGCTCGGCTTTAGAGTTTCTATTCAATTTCATTCATCTCAAAGTGTTTTAGTTTAGTGCAAATTCTCTGTAACATTGCTTATAGGTCAAATGTCAAATACCTCACTCTTCCAGAACAGTTTTGCGTAAACAAATATATTCTCTTATCAGACTTTAGATTGTCAGAATAATGTTCTAGAATAATCCAATCTTAGTTGGACCTCACGCCAGAAAGAGCTGTCAAAATAACAGAAAAGATAGAGAGAGGGAAAGCGGGAAATATTGAGAGAGAGAGAGAGAGAGTGAGTGTGTGTGTGTGTGTGTCTGAAAAGGTCTAGAAACGCGTAAGTGTATGGGGCGAATTAGGTACAGCAGAGGAAATAAAGAAAAAAATTGTAAATGGGAAACAATATTTATTCTATCATTAAAATATTAAATGAAACATGGATGAAATATTTAGGCCTGCTAAACATGATTTTTTTTTAATTGTACAGTTTTGTTATCTGTTTTAAAATTATTTATAATATCCGTAAATCTTAGTGGTTTTCCTCTACGTTTACTATTATTTTTCACGCTCGTGTCTTGCTACCACCTTTTTGAAGTGCGCTATATAGATCTTGCAAAACACTATAACACCGAGTGAAGTGGAGTGACCTCTAAACAGCGAGGTCTTGAGAACCGATGAGGGTTAATAGAAGTGCGTATAGAGCAACGCCAAAATGCAGGGTGGGGGACACGGGAGAATCCCCGAGAAAACCCAACGATCAGCGGCATCGTCCGACACGATTCCCACATGCGAAAATCCAAGAGAGCCCCGCCGAGAATCGAACTCGGTTTACCTAGGTGTGAGGCGACTTTATCACCGAAATCACCTACCATACGAAAAAGATCAAACGTGACCAAGTACATATTGACGCAGGAAATAATCATATATAACTATCACTTCAAGATATAATTACGAGAACGTTGAAGTTAATATCGTAACAGCTGGGCTTTCTATTCTCTTTACGAGGCCATGCAAAGTTAGCACATCATATACTGCACATAAAAAATTTTTAATTGTTCTTTTAATAAGTGTAAAGACTACAGCCCTTACAAACCCTTCTATGCTGGTTCCGCGTCGAGGTTCATAAAAAGGCCTAAACGATTTTATATGAACTGAACTATATTAATCGGCACACTTCCAAAAGTTAAAACAATTTGATGAGTTGTCCTCTCTTTAAATTCAGTACAAATAAACCAAGTTTGGAAATGGAAACTTACTGTTACCAAATTCGTTCGAAAAAATGTATAGTAAAATTTATTATTTTGTTCTTCTGCCTGGTAATAGTTTCATAACAAGAGGATTTTAGGGGCATGAAAACTACCTTTGAACATCATCTTTCCGCCAAACCATATATTCTAATGATTTAGGCACGGTGGGAGAAGAGATGAGGAATAAACCCCTACGAGTAGGGATACTCAACACAAAGAAAATCACGTATTTTGTTTGAATAACTACTTCTTCATAACATACATGAATGTATAGATTTCTCATGTTCAACTAATCGAATTCTGATATACACGGGTGGGAAATGAATAATGAACCCTACACAAGCGGTGATGCAGAAATACCAAATGTGCCTAGGGCACTGATTAAGGTCAGTAAAAGCAATAATTAATAGCTCTGTTCAGTGGACAGAGTAGGGACCGCGCACTAGGCATAACACCGCTCAGCCCAACACAACTGTAGTCGCCTCGGTGAAAGAGTATAGCCCGTTGTTTCAATCATCGGCATCTGTGCAGTAAGCATTGTAGACATGCCACGGCAGCATGGACGACCACATTTCGTGCAATTAACGGACTTTGAAAAGGTCGTATTGTGGTCCTGAGGGAGGCTGGAGGGTCCTTCCGAATAATTACTCTACGCATAGAACATGAAGTGTGCGCTGTGCATCAGTGGTGGTGTCGGCGGTCCAACAATGGTGCATATGCGTCAACCTGGTTCTGGACGGCATTGGCATAACCATTCCCGCTTGTAACGCCGCATAAGACGAGCAGCAATTGTTGTTGGCATGTCGATCGCCGCACAGATTTTGCAGTCCGGATGTCAGCTTGGATCATCATCAACAGTTTGCTGGATCCTGGGCTACGATCAAGGGTGTCACTCGCCCTGCTTCTCCTCACACTTCATCAAAGTGCAGTCCACCTCGGATTGTGTTGCTACTGAAGGGATGAATGTCGTGGAGTTGTGTTTAGTGATTAGAGCAGAATCTGCCTTGGCGCCAGTGACGGTCATTTCCGAATGCGGCGTCGACCAGGAGACCGGCAACAACCAGAGTGTATACGACAGCAACATACAGCACCAACTCCTGGCATCTAGTCTGGGAAGCTATAGCCTACAATGACCTTACACCTCTAGTATTTATTGAAGCTACACTGAACAGTGAACGCTTCTTCCAGAACACATACAGCCCGTTTTGTTTCCGTTCCTACAACGTCAAGGAGATGTTTTCTTCCAGTAGGACAATGCCGGTGCACTCACGACTCGTGTTATCCAACGCGCTCTCGTTCGTGTTCGTCAACTCCCCTGGCCAGCATGATGGGACGGTGTTTGGTGTGGTGGGCAATGCTGGCAACAGACTCCACCAGTTGCAACAACAGGTGAAATTAGTGTGGAACACGATTCCCATTTGACATCTGACACCTTCATTAATCGTCTCTACGCACGACTGCAGGACTTCATCGACGTTAAAGATTGCTACACAAGATACTGACATTGTAGTTCAAGACACTCTGCAGCATCTGTCAATAAGTTTACGACCTTGTGATAATTATTATAAACAGTGTACAACCTCTATAGTTATTAAATAAAACCATTATTCATGTGGGACCATATTGTCCGCGTGTTTATTGTCCATTTTCCACAAGTGTATTTGTCAAAATTTTTCTCAAAATCATTAAATTATTGTCAACCGTAATGCTGGACAGAGTTTTATTTCGTCAGAAATCATTTACTACGGTTTCCTGACTCTCCATTAAATTAAAACTGTGTAACAGGATACATTTTAAATGCCTTTAAAACAGCCATAGTTCAATATTTTCGCAGTTTTCTTTCGGTAAAAATTTAGTTGAGGTTAGCTTTCGAAACCAATTATTTGTATGATATTTTAAGTTAATATACTGGCAGACATAGGACAAAAATGTAATATTTTGTTGTTTTATAAGGTATTCTCAAACTAAAATAATTTTATGTTTGCCTAATTTATCCTCTTAGTTTGTAATAATTTGTATCAATTGTGTTTTATTAAAGGTCGTGGTTATTTTGTTTGCTGCGAGCCACATTGCTAGCTTATGTAAAGTTTATCGGACATGTTATCAAGTATTACTGCCATTGACTGCCTGATACTACAGTACTAGTTTTGTTAGCAACCAGAGTGGTTCTACAGTCTGTCCTTAATTTAGGAGTTAGATATGCAACTGAAGAAATGAATTCTACAGTAAACTATGTTTGATTTCTCCAGGTTTTGGAAATTAAATGTTTTTTTCTGTTGCCTATTTTGCGAGCACGCTTGGTGTTGTCTACTGGGTATATTTTATTAAAATAATTTGTTTTAATTTTCTATAAAAATATTAGCATTACTTTTACAGAAACCAAATATTCAATAAAATAAAATCTCTCCTGAAGTCTGAATCAGAAAGAATGGTAGACCTAGTAATAAGTGACAATGGGTTGACCAAATAAATAAAATGCTATATTTGCTGATTGAGAAATGTGGGTATTTGTATTATTCAACAATACATTTCAACTGCTTAATTCTCTTGTATATTTGTGTAACAAGTCAATAAGCTTTCACTGTTTTCGTTAGCACAAGTTTATGATTACTTTTCCTTTCAACAAATAAAGTTTCTAGACTGTACAAGGGTTAGAAGTATATTTCCACTAGCGCATTATCTAGTGTAAGTTACAAGCAACACACTATTTAGTTTTCCCAGTCGATTCTGGTTTAATTCCTGTAGGATTTCATGAAGACTTGTTTGGATGAACACATAATTAGAAGACAGTAAAGCCAATCCTAAATTAATGACGTCAGCTGATCTCAACCAATAAGAAATTCCTTAAACTATGTCACGTTAATTTCTAAGGTACCAAGTAACATAGGATGGTCCGCCCAACAAAGTGTATTATTATAAGTTCGTGTCCTTTAAAATGCCATGTTTTTGCTGGATTAAGTTAAAATGTTGAGAGAAGCAACAACGCTGCTAGTTTACAACTAAAGCACGTGTTGGAAATGTACTGATAGACGATATATTGCTAACAAAATTTCGTGAAGTAATTTATTTACTCATGCATCGATAAAAAAAACATTTTGAAAATAAACCACTCTTAATTATCAATTTGCATTGATATAAGATAGAAATATTTAATAACTGTGTCATACTTTCAATGTCAATAAATTTTCACTAAAAAATAAGTAATAAACTTAAGAAAGCAAATAGATTTTTCATTGTTTATAGCTATATTGCAATTCATGTAATTGTATCACTATGAGATGCAGTTTCGGTTTAAAATTATTTGCTTCCACGGCATTTTATAATTTATAACGTTTAACTCAGTAAACATATAGAGCGAAGTAATAACATCAGAGTCTAATAGCGTTCAACTACCCTAAGTACTAATTTCGCAAATATGTCGCTTATTAAAAATTATATACTATGTCATCTCTTGGGAACCATTCAATATATATATATATAAAATTTTGTATGTTTAAGCACTGCATTTAGAGATGAATAGTGTTATTAGTATGCCATTTTGGAATATAGCACTACATGGAAAATAAAGCTTTTACGTCATATCCCAAAAACTATTCAACCAAATCTTGCCAATTTAGCACGTAAATAAATCTACCGTAGTAAGTGTAAACATATGAAACTAAAATGAAAAAGGAACCATTTTAATGTTTTATGCTGAAATAATTTATTTCTTCTGCAGAGCTATTCAAACTCTACAACAATACACCACTAATACCTGAGTTAAAGAAACAAGATCTTCTTTCTCTGTGCAAAGACAATATCATCCCAAATGTACACTGGTCATTTTTTGAGAAGCTTTCTTCCAATGCTTCAGCTACAGTGACGGAAAGTGATAGTGAATAAGATCTGTCAATGAACAGTGTTTGTGTATTTTATATCCTAACGAAGGGTAAAATAATCTATTCATTTTAATAACAGATTCTCGTAAAAAAAATTGCTCACTTATTGCATACGTTCACTATTGTCATTTCAATCATAAAGAGATTATTTTGCAATGTTTAAAGTGTTTATTACTTTATTTTTGTTCGGATAACACAGTTTGATAATTCTTATTACAACATTAAGAATTTTCTTTCAATGTTGTTTTTGGTAACACTTATTTTCATAGCGGTAATAGGAAACATGTTATCATTTTGGCATTAGACGCCAGTTGAAGTAGGAAACCTCTCTCTCTCTCTCTCTCTCTCTCTCTCTCTCTCTCTCTCTCTCTCTCTCTCTCTCTCTCTCTCTCTCTCTCTCTCTCTCTCTCTCTATATATATATATATATATATATATATATATATATATATATATATATATATATATATACATATATGTATTTATAAAGAACATATTTCAAACCTAGGGAGGAATGTTGCCTACTACAACGTGATGCGGACAAAGGGGACTTTTAGCAGGATATATCGACTACACTAAACTCGAACATCTTTACATCTACTAGAAACAATGAAACTATGGCGGAGTCAGCTGGACTCAAGATATTGTTAGAGGGATCTAATGTTGCCAGATCTTGGACAGCATCCGTCCACGGAGTGACATCGAGCATATCGCACTTCTTGTTGAGCAGATATTCAAGATATTAAACTTTTAATCAGCTTATGGCACTTTATTATGCTAGATTATTCATATCAATTGTTCAAAAATTTTCATCTTCTGAAATATTGGAAAATGAGAACTATTTAGGTTGCTATAGTAACAGCTCAAGGTAAATAAGTGTGAAAAATATATATTTTTGACGTATTTTATCGTTACAAAATCATCTCAATTGAACAGCGGTATATTGTTATTGTGGAACCCATCCAAGAAGTTGTTGGATGATCTGAACCAGTTTGTTAACGTCAGCTCCTTTCGCTTCCAGTTTCGTCTTGGCTTCCTGGACGGACTTCAGAGTCCAGATCTTGTCCACCATTGCCTGAAAACAATACACGTTTATTCAATATTAATGTTCGGTTTCTTTGCTAATACTCAGTAGAGTGGCAATATTTAAATACTGAACAATTATTTAAGTAAGAAAGTAAAATAATGTAAATTTTCGAAATTTAATACAAGGTACACAAGTCCCCTGTTCATTTTTAGCAATACAAACAAAAGACGAGTGATACTGCCTTGGAAATGTTATACTATCAATTAATGTATATAATTTCAGTTATTTTTTTAAATTATTGGAAAAAATGTACTCGTCTATTAAGGTTGCTATTACAAACCGACATTTAAACATTTTAATGGAAAAAAAAAAATTGATAACTTTCTTTACATATTTGCTAACTTACTTTAACAAATTAATTCAAAATATTGACGTTTGCTCGGAACCATTAAACATTTTTTAAAAATTGAATTAATATATTTTCTGTATACTTACGATTTTTTTATAACAAGACATTATTTAAGGCGAATAATGTTTTCAATTATTTTGTAACTGTTTCTACTAAAGAATAAAATTGTTAGTATGACTATAAAAAACATAATATTTATATACAAAAGTACTGAGTCTATACGAAATTTATGCCCCTTCACAATTATATATCTATGTATATATATTTATTTATTTATTTATTTATATTTATATTTATATATGTGTGTGTGTGTTTTATGTTCGCCAAAAAATTAAGAGCCAAAGATATGCTTATCCTGTCGATCATTAGGGTACAAATCTCTAATCCAAATATTTTACAGATGCTGGATAATCAGCTTCCAACAATATTTTAAGCCCTTGTCGTATTTATGATACTATTTACTTGCCAAATTCAATTACTACTATGAACATCCTTAAGTTAGCCCACTTGGCTTGCAAGTTTTTGGTTATTTAATTTCTGAAGTTGTAGAAGCACTCACAGGAACACGAGCATGAGCAATCATGTTGGTGTATGATATATGCTTTTTGAAACAACGTTTTATGTGATTACTTGCGGTCTCTAAACTGTTATATGGCGTAAAATTAAAACAATTTTCTGATCTTAATTGTATGTTATAAAAATTATTTTCAGGACTTGACCATAAAAAGTGTGATGGTATATGCAATATTAAAAACCAATCTACTCAATTATGTATAACATGGTGTTTGTTAAAAGCTGATAAATAATATTCTCCAGGTACTTTTAGTGCCATGGGTTGCTATTTATACCATGGTGTTAAAGATGTGGCCGGGAAGTTTTTCTTTCTTAATAAACTGGAATAGTATATATTTCCTACGCTGTATCTTCCCTGTTATATTAAATTTCCTACTTTGTCCGCCTCCTAATCTCCCCATGAAAATTTCCCGAGCTAGTAAAACTGACACTCACCATAAATTCTTTGCTGCTGATCTTCTCGTACATCGCCTTGAAGACAGCGCTGGTCTTCACTTTATCTTGGAACACCTTCTTCATCTCGCTCAGAGGCAACAACGCCTCCACATCGTCCAAGAAGTTACGGAAGGTCCTGTCTGAAGGGCTGATCCTGCTGGATGGTGGCGAGACTTCGGGCAGTCCAAGGAGGTCGTTCACAGTCTTGATGTCGTCGTAGATTGGCACGCCGTTGGCGCACAGATACGAGTAGAACTGTTGAGCAAAACGACACAAGACATCTCAGAAAAACATCACCCGATCCTCGTGTATGTTATAATTATTATTTACTTCGATACTTTCTGAATCAATTGGTAACGTACGCAATATTCCAGCCTTTAAACTTGAAATGACAATATGCAACGTGGGAGTAACTATTATTTGAATTCGTCACTTTAAAACCAGCTTTTTTTTTCTACGCCAAACAGGAAAGATTATATTTATCTAAAATTTATTGCGAGGAGGTAAAGTAAAATTGGAATTTTAGAGTGATGCTCGAGTACAGCTAATTATGTTTTCGAATAAACAGTCTACGAAACAAATGGAACTTGTCTCAAGTATCCTCTGGTAGAGATTCGGCGCGCTCTAATGACACAGCGAGACGTCATTGACACTCTACGTTCTTGGTAGTTAACCCTGATCAAACAACCACAAGGTACAGTGTCTCAACAAGATAACGCTTCCTACAAGCACTGTGCAATATAATATAGACTGCCTGTGTTGTGACATAGTGCCTTCCTGGCTCGGAATGTCCCCAGATCTTATCCTGGAACACAAATGAGGGATTAGCTTCTATATCAACTTCGAGTCAGTTCCGTTCTTCAGGATATCGAGGGACAGCTACAGCAGTTGTTCAACTTGCTCCAGGATATGGTACAACATCTGCATGACTCCCACACGAACAAAACCACCGTATGTATCCCTGAGGGGTAGATACAACCCTTCTGACATGGGGACTGCAGTATACTCGCACTGTCAACTTTTGTGTCCGTGAGATCTGACATTGTAACAATGGCAATAAAGTCTCAAGGTCTTGCAACACATGAAGATACAATACTTAATTGATCAAAATTGTAATGTGATGCAAATACACTTACGTCAATGACGAGCTTCTCGCTGTTCACCGTCTTGACGATAGCTGCAAATTCCTCGCCCTTCATGTATTTGACCACTTCCTGCACTTGTGCGTCATTGGCGATGTATTTCACCCCTATTGCCTTGATCTTGGAAACAGGGATCAATTTCGTGATGTCCTTAATTTCATCCTCGAGGCTAGGTTTCGCTGAAATTAAGAAAACATCCATTTATACAACTGAGTATAAAATAGTACAATAGAAATTTGTCTTTGCCCTTCAACGAAATAATATTGTGCTCCAACACTTCATCTTATTATTTTCATTTCAAAAACATGTTATTTTACAATTAAATATTTATTGGAATAACTACATCGGAACTAATGTATAAGTAATACAGTGAACTCACGCTTTCTTCACACTTTTGGAAATAAACATTTGAAAAATCACCTCCTGGTTGTCTTGCTTGGTAGCTTCCTAAATATGCAAAGTGTCGCAAGTGTTTTTTACTTGAGTTAACAACGCAGTACTTTATTTTTGGTTAAATATAACTTTTACTTGTTCTATAAATTAAAATATTTCGTTTACAAATAATACGGATAAAAACATGGAGTAAACATGTGTTTCGGTAATGCGCAGTAAGAAATAAGAATAAGTGGTTATGCAAAATATTATTACACTGTGTGCGCACTTATGCGGAGCGCTGCCCCTTTGGTGTAATTTCCTAGAACTGTCTCAGATTTGTTCGCATGAGGCGGAGTAGCAGCAAGAAAGTATAAGTTTATCAGAGCATTAGAAAAGTTGGAATTAACCGTGAATGAACTATACATGATATGCTACCTGTGTCAAATTCGTAGACATGATAGTGGAGAATATTAGATTTTAATATTTTTGTTTATGGCTCTTTTGTCTTATAAGCGTTTAGTTAATTAGTTTTTTTTCTACTGGAAAATCTTTCAATGAATATCAGTTAATTTTAAGAATTGATATCCTACCCCTCCTTTTTTCCAGAAACATCTCGATATTCCGTCTGAAGCTTTAAGAACAGTTAAATAAATAATGAAAATTAATGTCCTACTATCTTTAATTTTTAATAATTCAAGTGCTAAATATGTAATATATCAATATATGTGCTATTTTTTTTATTTCAGTTAAATGTGTGTAAATTCATTTGAGACACTACTGTCCCAAATACCCCAAGTTAATATACGTTTTCTGTCAGACAAGCAGTTATTTTACCACATTAATCATCTCACAGAACAGTGGCTAATGCTCAGTAGTTTCTTACAAGCTAGAACGTCATCTGCATTATTTGACACCAAAAATGTGGCCTTAATGTGATATTCTTTATAATTATTACGTTTTGCACGCTACATTATTTGCATGTGTTTTTTTTTTTGGAGGGTGTGCATGATTATTGCACATCTGAATATACAATATTAAACGTTACAGGAACCATCACTTTGCCACTAGTTAATAGTAAATAAATATTTTCCAATAACTGATATAGCACTGGCAGGGTTATAGTAAGAGTAGATATAAAGGTCATAATCAAAACGGTGATAATAAACACCTACTTGAAGAAGTGCATTTCGTGTCGGAGTAGGCGAGGGCGAGAACTGCCACGAGAACGATCAGGAACTTCATCTGAAAACAAGAACACATTTTTGATACAGGGGGGTACAGTGGCTGAGCGGTTAGCTAGCTCGCCTCCCACTAATGCGATACGGGTTCATACCCCGCCGGATCATTCAGGATTTTCGCATGTGGGAATCGTGCCGGACGATGCCGTTGGTCGGAGGGTTTTCTCGGGATCTCCCGTTTCCCCCGCACCTTCATTCCGGCGCTGTTTCATACTTACCTCAATCACCCTCACCGGCTCTCAAGACCCAGATATTAAGAGCCGTCCAAATCTCTTCACTCACACTCTTTGATACAGTCACGCGCCACTCTGAATAATAACTGATTAACCAAATTTCTAAGTAAAACTACTGAAGTGTGAGAGTTCTTATACTAGACCTATTCACGTGATTCATAAAAAATACGACTATATTTCCAATTCCTAGCAGACGCCAGTAATAGTTCAGAAGTAGAACAGTTATAAATTAACGTTTTAACATATCGCTCTAAAGTGTTTTGTTGGGCATGTACCTTTTTACAGCAAGCATCAGCTGTGCTGACTTATTCCGGGTGGGTAAAATTTGTATAAGAAGTCACATACCACAACGCATATTCTTGTAATAATCTTATTTATTGGTAGACTTCTATACGTAATAGGAATAATTGTTTATTTTGTTAATGGAGGTATATATCATGTATGAAATTGTTTTGTTATTTAGGTTACCACAGAACATATATTCAACTTCAAATTCCGGAATATTTAGTTAAGATATTTTAGTAGAAACAGGATTTGTGGGACATCCGCAAGTAATTCTGCGTTTGGTTATGTTCGAGCTGTCGTGAAATAGGATGCGCAAATTATTTATTCAGCTCATGGAACGACTTCACGAGTAAAATTTCGTGCCAAATTTTAAATTATACGTACTCCAAATTGTTTAATTGGAACTAGAATATTCTTCTAATGTCTTACTGAGACGGTTGCTGGAAAGTCCAATTAAAACATCAAAACCCCCTTAGGTAAGAAACTTTTGTAATTATTGGACGCAATTGGGGTAGAAGCCTACGGAAATGCATTCTGTTTGAGCATTCTGAACCAGGGAATGATTTTTTTTAAAGAAGTGTATACAATTTATAGAAATAATTTTCTTTATATTAAAGTAGGTAATTTGAAACAATAAAAGAATATGATTCAGAATTGCTGGTGTGAATTGCGGTGGAATTTAATATATGTGTTTGTTATTGCAAATGTATAGAGATACGGTTAGTACACTCACTTTACATGGAAATCGTGCGTTTGTACAACACTAGATATTTTAGAATCTTAAGAGGTATTTTTCGCCTCGGCCAATGAGTATTCTACAAATTAATCATTCCTTATAGTAAGCAATTAGAGTCATGTCTGCCATGACTGAAAACGAGATCATTTTCAATAAATCTCTGTTATTGGTGCCCTACTCGCTATGATTTTCACACCCAATAATTTCAAAAATTCATTCTACATTCATAACTGAATGAAGATTTCTCTATTTTAGAATTGCTCCAAAGACAATGTCACACAGTTGTCGAAGGCAGCTAAAATCACGTAACAATAGTAAGTAATTGTATAAGTATCTGTGAGGTACAGTTTAGTGATCCGTACAAAAAACATCCATAAGGAAACGGAGTGGTATGATTTAAGATCTGATACGGTGCTCTGAAGTAGGCTAAGTATATTGTTTTTCTTTATATGAGATCTTTATAAAGTTTAGTGAACAATATGGAAAATAATACAAGCTTAAATACATTTTCTACAGTTTTCTTAAAGTGATGATTGTACCATAGAAATACAAATCTACTTTAGGAAACCCATGTTGCATGCTTTACAAAATATTCTTCGTACAATAGAAAACGTTTTTAAACACACGGGTACTTATGTTTAAAAGACCGAACTTTTTAAAACTTATTTTTGATTCTTATGTGGTAGCGGAAAGTGCGAATTTGATCTTAGCTCCATTTTTACACGTGGAAAAATGTTACTATTGACGTTTCAGCAATGAACCCTTCACAAAATAATTGAAATTATCCATGCATATAAGCATTTTAAGTTATAAAATTTTGGATGAAACCCACACATGTAAAATTAAGTAAATAACACGTAAAATATAAAAAACTTTTATTGTAATTTCAACAAATCTTCACAGAATCATTTATTGAATTCCTATATGAATGTAATGTTTTTAAATCTTCATAATTCCTGGTGAACGCCGCCAGAGTGCATTTTTAATTATTATATTATAATATATTGATTAACTTAAAGTTCAGTTTGGTATAGCTCCCTTATCTTTTACAAATATGTTATAACCTGTGTAGATAAAATACAATACCTATTTTGTTGGTCGGTAGACCAGTTTCAAAAATGAGAAACCGTTACTGGAGAAACCAGAGACACGGTTACATTTCGCGAAAAAAACAGTTGCAATTAATACGTTCACTCAAATAACCAAATCACAGCTCACTGGCTGCAGTAAAATCATTACAAATAGCGTCCTTTCATGACTTTTTCTTCAAGGAATAGAATTTATAAGACAGAAATTACACAATTATTTTTATACACAGGTATTGGCTATATGCTCACATGCGAAAAGTTGCATAAAAATTTTATAAGTATCCAGGATTATGCCAGAAATTTTAGTGAATGAAGGAAACGAAGTTAAATTAATTGGCACGCAACTTAAGAGTATTTTCATGTAAAGGGCTTGTAAAACAAATACACTCATTAACAATAATGTTTATGTACTCTACATATGTGGACGATATTTGGATATTACTGATGTTAATTATACCCGATCATCGTCTCAAAGCAGTATGAAATATCTTAGTCATAATACATTTAAGAAAGACAAAAAGTATTGGTATTACCTTGCCGGTATCTTCAGCTGCCTACAACTGCAGAGGATGGATTCACACAGATGCACATCTTCGGTTTGCACTCTTTTTATGCTAACTTAACTTGCAGAAAAAATAAATATCAAGTGTTTTTACATTATGTTTACTGCCTCCACTTAAGAACACGCCCACTTCCGCGAGTGTAATGGAGTTGAAGGTCAAATATCAAGCTTTATCTCGCTCGACCTCGGCATTGGTTTAATCCAGCTTTTTAATAAGCAGTACTATGTTTATATTCCCTCAGATTTTAAGTTATTATTTTATGGATAATCGTTATCCAAAGCTCTAACAAAAATCGATTCGTAAATAATAAAAGAACTAATAAGCAATTTGTTGAAATGTAGTCTACCATTGACAATAACATTCTTAGTATTCCAAAACTATCAATGCGGCATTTTTCTAACCTCTGACATTTCGAAATATATGTCTAAAATTGGTTGTAAAATTTGAAGCATACAATAATTAATTTCTAAATTCATTCGCACGACACATTTTGGTGATTTACCATTTTAGCTTTCAGTACTTCAGACTTGTAAATATTAAAAAAATCATATCATACGGAAATAAAATTTGTAAAAAATATTATATGAAGAATATAAAAAATATTATATTCTGAATCTAAGAGACAAAAAATCTGCGCAAAAGCGAGGTTAGTACATAGATACGCTATATTTTCCGCTGTAATGTGTGACAATAAACTGATATGGCGAGATGTGGTCATATTATATTTTTAGTTGCTTTATATAACTTTCTTTTCCTAATGGTCCCTTTTTTTCATGTGTGCGTTTTCCTCATCACGAAAAAAAAAGAATTATCGTGTTAAATAAAAGTCAAGTGTAAATCACAATATAGAGTTTGTACAACATATTCATTTCCTGTTCTTCCCGTTAATGAAGAAGTGAATATTTAGCTGCATGTCGCCTACCATTTTCACTCCTGGATATTCAAGCTAATTATTTCCTTTTACACATACGAGTTCTGTAATTTTAATACCATGTAGATTTGCTGGGAAATTAAACTGATTTGATCAGACTGGTAATCTGTGGTTATTTCCTAAAGATTTGGATGCGTGTGTATCCGTAGAAATATGGCCTTTAACACTTACGTAATTTACGTTGTTATATCACAATTTGGAAGATATTGGTGCAGGGCGTTTTTTTCATACTTGCAATTATTCTGAAATACAAATGGTTACACATTTATATATTTTTAGTTTTTTAATTGTAGCAAGTGGTCATTTTAGTTGTTTGTGTTGAAATTGCCAAATTATATTTCTACAAATTAGACTATTTTTACACAAAAATCCTTTGTTACATTCGCGCTGTACCATATATTCTGAGGAATAACACATAAGCTGTAATTACATGCAGCCTGTCATACTGACATGTTGGCTGAATAAAATAATCTATATTATAAAATGCAGTAAATTTTTAAGAAAACAAATATATATTTTAAACATGCTCACGCCATACGCTATGGAACTACGAGAAGAGTAAATTGTAGATGTTTGGCGGCTTTTATCATCGGAGTCTTGAGAGGCGATGAAGGTGAAGCGAGATGGCATGGTGCAGCGCCGGACTGCCAGGGCGGAGGAAACGGGAGATCCTCGAGAAAATCAGCAGACTGACGGCATCGTCAGGCGCGATTTCCACATGCAAAAATTTGCGAGCGAACCGGTTTACCATGGCGAGAGAAGAGCGCTCTATCAGCTGTGCCACAGTGGCCCCAAGAAATAAAAGAAATGTCTTAGTTAAGTGCTGGCAACCAGCTACTCCAATGAGAGCCTGACTTTTCTTAAAATGTGTCAAATACTTACTCACACTTTCTACACTCACTAATCGAGTACCTTCCAAGAAGTAAATACGTAAAAGTACACATACTGAAATGCTAATAAAAAAATAGAAATTACACGTTCACATTTGTCACAATTTGTAACAGACAATTTGTTAACAATATATATATATATATATATATATATATATATATATATATATATATATATATAATATATATATATATCATTTGAAACCTCCGTAAGAAGAAAATATATTGTTTGGAATCATGTTTTTTTGAGTATCGTGATACACACAAAATAAATACGTGATGAAGTGATGGTAGAATTTGATAGTGACATGTGGTACAGAAGTACATATTTACTGCATCTTCGGACCACTTCGTGCTTGGGGAAATGTGTCGATTGGATACTGTCTAGAATTAGCTAGAGGTGAAAGGTTTCAACTTGTAAAGTTGCACATCGTTTTTAGTAGACTAAGAATGTATGTCCGTGAACAAAGGGACTAGTGTTCGAAGTGGAGACGACCGACCGTCATGTTGTAACGCAAGGCGACCGAAATCTGAGATCTGGGTGATATTCTCTTTGACCTGAAGCCCTGTACACTTGGCCCCGTGACAATGACCGTGGATTATCTTAAACCCAAATATTCCCAAAAAAAAAAAAAAAAAAAAAAAAACAGCAATTTCTAAAAATTGTAAAAATTTATAAAAAACTATTTGAAGTCATGCAGATTCTTGCAGTTCAGTTGGGTATGTGACATCACATTTGATTCAGAATCCCCCAGGAAAATGCTGAAGTATGCACATTATGTCGATATCGGTACTGGTGCTTTGAATCTACCATGCAGATTGTGGCAGACTCATTTTCTTTCAATATAAATTATTGGCATCCATTTACATCAGGTAAGTTACTAGCCTATAAGGTATGTAGCTCTTGTCAATCTACATGGTGTTTCCTCTACAATGTCACTCCCCACAGTGTGCAACACTGCCTCATATACCTTTCTCCAGAAATACGTACATGTCATAATCAGTCGGCAGTTCAATATTAACCATGGTTGCCTTCAAAGTGACATTAAATGCACAGCCAGGTAAAACGATGTAATGAATGCAGTCCAGCCAATAGGTTTATAGGTAGAGATTGCGCAAGTTCTCGAAGATATATGCAAAAAGAAATAAGTCCTCTTTTAGAGTGTCTCAATGCAGACTATTAAATAATATGTGAGGACTCCCTTATTCGTCACCAGTGTCAGCTCATCAGAAGCGAAGAATTTTGATGTGCTGTAGAACTTTGTTGCCGGCCTATTTCTTGTTAGTGCCAACCAGCAGCTGGATATAAAATGAAAACTGTGAATAAACTGTATGCTGAACTTATCTCCCCCAGTGGTTTTCCGAAAGTAATCATTTCTCTTTTCATTGTGTGGTACATTGGTGATATCTTGTTCATCGTATGCCATTCTCTAAATAAAAACAATTTCCTCATATACCAGGTTGAGGAATTATTCTACAAGTCACTATTGCCATTCTATTAGCAAATTACAGTTGTTGCATGCTAGAACAATGTACTTGCCGCTTAAGTCACAGTTGTCTGGTACATTTTGATTGTCTTTACTGATACTTCCTCAGGAATGACAGGACTTTGATGCTTGGGGCTATGCCATATTTTGTGGAGCAGCATCCTTAGCAAAGTTTCGTAAATCGATTTCAATTTTTCGCCCATCTTATATCATTTTTTAATGAAAATCTTTGGTATGTACATCCCTGTGTAGAATGTTATTGTGGCAGTTCCGATGTCAGTGATGCAGGCTTATATCTTTGTCCACATGTACAAAATGCAGATTCTGTAAGTTTCGTGTTTCTTGTATGTCATCATAAATTCAATCCACTTGGAGGCTATCATACATATTTGAAACTAGTTAATATAGATCAGTGACCATCCAGAACACTTTATGGAATATTCTCGTTCTTCAGTACAAGGTTTCACAATGCTTTATAACATTGCATGATCAATATTGTCATAATTATAAACTTATGCCATTTTGGTCTTAAAAAATTAATTGATCCATACGGTCTATGTGTGGCTATGTCTTTCCATAAGTGCACTCCAGCATTATATTAAATAATATCCATTCATAATTTTCAAAGTCATCTTTCATCTGTCCAAAAATTTATAGTGAATGTCCACCAGGTTGTCACAAATATCACCAGTACCACCATGATCCTTGGCCATACATATTTTCAGATTTACATTGAATGCAATCTCTGCTTCAACAAAGCCAAAGTCTGTTGCATCCCCAGACACTGCCACGAATTTCGGAAATGTCGCTGATTATGGTCTTGTACCATTTTGTGTCTGCACACATTAGTTCTTCTGAACAGGCAGGTTTATTTCTCATTTGCAAATTTTTAGATGCATGGCAAAGTTTTCTCAACAAGCAAACTGGACACTGCAATTGTGACATATCAGTATAATGCTTTCAGGGTTGAAACTGAATACTGCCTCATGTCTTCTAGCATTGTACTTTTCAGTAAATTACTTATTGCAAATATTTCACCTCGAGGTGGCTACTTTATTTATAGTGCCATTACAGATAATGAGATATTCTTGTAGTTTATCCTTACAAGCAATCATATTTCTCATACTAGCTGCATTTCATGATAAGGATTTTGCTGGTAGTTCCTCTTCAATTGTAGCTTTCTTTCACACAAAACTTGTTCTGGCTGAAAGCAGAAGCTTGTCCTTACATGACTAAAAGCTTGATATGTTAACCTAACTCATTAATCCCTTCCTATTTCTTATGTATAAACATAATTTTCTAAACCCAAACTATTAATGTAATAAATATAACATATTTTTTATATTCACACTAACCTAAAATATAAATGTATTAAAACTGAATTAAAATCCTGATGTATAACCTGAAGCAATGAATTAGCACTCCATGTCATTCAGTATGAAAGAGAGGGGGAGAGAGAGAGAGATAGAGAGAGAGAGAGTAGGGGAATTATTACTCTGACGACAGATGAAAAGCAAATGATCCAGTTATCTTGTGTGTCTTCTTATATGCCTTCGCTTCCTCCACCCTTAAAAAAATTATCTGTTGTTTGATAATACCCGAGTTCTACCAGGACAAAGAACTAACACAATTAGTCATCCATCCAGCCGCTGGTCTGTCGGGCTTAAATGGTCTTCTTTGTACCAGTCTGCACACAAATTAATAAGTATTTCCTCAGTGAGTAATCCTTACAGGTGAAACTATGTCGGTAACCACAGCTTCTACAAACCCAGATTCTTATCTGTTGTGCTAATGTTTTTTTTTCTCTGTTAAGATACTGCATGCAGTAGCGAGTAATGTCCTTTCTGTATTCCTTGATTTACTGGCATGGCTTACATTAAGAATAATTATTGGCACCCTGCCACTGAATATTACCATCACAGTGGACTTCGTACGTCTTACCACACTGCTAAACCAGTAGGGATATTCCACACTTTGTAAGCTGGGTTTAACGTACACCGAGTGATTCGCTGGCTGGAAGATATCCATGTCATTCAGTCGACAGCAAACAGATCTCTGGCAGAGATTCGACTGCTGTACTTATATACAAATATCATCTGATGAGTACCAGGTTCAGGTCAATTACATCATTCAGGCCACCAAATATTTTCTCTGTAAAATTAATCCATCTTCCACACTGAAATTACTACTGCTACTGCTGGTAGGTTCTGATATTCTTCAATATATTCTGATATGCTACTGTTTTCTATATGCTGTGACTGTATTCAAACTACGCTCTTTTATATTCATACATAGCTCGCAAAATAAAAACGAACATGATAAAGTTCAAACACTTCTGCATTCATGTAAAATTGTTTGATGTTCAATTCCAGAACACTGTTTTGCTCAACGAACAATTTTCGTACTCTCTATATATTCAGTTTCATATTCAATCACTTTTCTATAATGTGCCTCGTCCACAAATTCTTCTTCAGCACATATGGTGAGTTCATCTTCGCTTGTAGGTAGCTCAATGTTCGGGCATTAATTGCGAACTGCACATGCATCATAATTGCAGCAAAGAACAGTTTTTACATGGAAAATATCATAAAAGTTACAATATCTTCTTGGATGATGTCTGCCATCACACACTTGGACTTGCTTGAATTCATATCGTAGTTTCAAATTACTTTTCTGTAACCAATCAAATATTACTCAAACTTTTCTACAACTTATGTCTTGAAGAGTAAACATTTAAATGATTCAAATATCTTGCTTGCTGGCAACTCGTTGCATGTAAGCTGCGTACACGTCACAGGTATGCGGCGAACATGTGGTCTCCTAGATCCTCCTTCCATGATTAAAAATTTGGTGGCAAACTGTTCATCATTGCGGTGCTAAGACCACCAAGTATGGTTACAGCTCTCTGGTAACCAGAGTTCATAAAATATTTTTCTGATACCCCAAACTTTTCGCAGGTGTTCTTTGTTTGCTTGACTGATCAAATCACTGATCGCGCAGGGAAACTTCGAGTTTTGCTGGAGCTATTAGACAAGGCTGGTGTAACAAAAGCCACATGATACTGGAACCAGACTGAAGAAGTCATTTTCTTATTCGTTGATGCCGACCCAGTGTTCTAAACCATAGAAGGTTTGTACTTGCTTGGAGAATCCAGCCAGCATAAAATGCACACCACAACAGTAGGTGATCTGCGAGATCCAGCATGTTGAAAGTAACACATATGTTTGCAGCATGAGAAAAATAGTAATAGTGACACCATATTTACTCTGCCTGCTTCAATATTAATCTTTGCTCGTATTCCCCTTCTTTATGCCTTGTGATGTTGCTCACAGACTCAGTCTCTGTTAGCAAAGGACAAATAATATATTTCATCACCATCATGTGGTACATACATAACCCATACTCCATTTTCTTAACATCAAGGAATTCAGACGAGATATCCAGTCCTACAGATATGGTCCAGCTTCCTGCATATCATTTTCAAGTTACGTAAAGCCGATTAGCTATACCGGGTTAGCAAGTATATTATTTTGATGTTTCCCATACATATTCGCAACCATCTCTTTTATCTGTGTCCTGCCATGAAAACCATTTCTTTATCTCTGGAAATTTCAGAAACTGTATTTTGAATATTATCATATTCCGCAACATCATATGGCCAGTGTAGCTTGTAAAAGTGTTCTGTAAGTTATTTGTTAGTGGTTTTGCTTTTTTCTACCGGGCATATGCCACGAGAATGGAGATAGGAATTTATAAGAGCTAGCAATGCAATCAGAATAGGTGTGACCAATTTCCTTTATGATGAATCCTATTTACGAAGAGAATAATTGAATAATTGTGAACATGATGGTGGATGAAGAGCAACTGAGAAACTTTTATTATATCTGCCATTATTTCAACTGCTTTGCCTTAAATATTCTAGGTAGCAAAGTGGTTGTGTAATATGGTTGCATAGACCTGTATACGATTAGGTATGTTGTCTGTAGTAGCTATTTCTGTCCTATTGGCAGTTACACCCATATTCATTCGATCATCTTGCTTACTTATGGTACGTGACGTACTATCATTGTTGGAAATCTGCCGACATTTGGCACTAAAACATGAAGACTCAACTACTAAACTCTGTGTTCATGTCCAAGTACAGGTGCGATTCCGAGTTGAGGAATACTTTACTGTTCGTAATTGTTATATGACCGATCTCTGAACTGTTGGTTTTGATTGTACACAGCTTGCTGGTTTGAAATGCTATGATAATATAACGAGTCTTCTCTGCAGCAAAACTATATTTGCTATTACAGTTCACTTTTGGGTATATGGTAGGCTCGGGTATGTTTCCTGGCTCCATGATGCTACATCGAAATTTCTGTCTTTATCGACAAGTTCAAGAAATTGTGTACGTTCCAACATACTTAATTGCATGTGTTGTAGTAACCGCTGGATCTTGTGTTTTGTTAGTATCACTGCTTCTGCATTTTCAGCATTTGCCTAAAACACATATATTAGTATTTATTCCAACATAATGACTAACTCATGTTTCGAATTATTTATGAGGTGCTAGTAGTTTTCTACATAACCCAGCAGCATTGCCAGTGGGACACATGTATGATATCTTACACCTTAATAGACTAGTAGCTCGTTATCATCATCGATACCATCAATTTCGGCTCAAGGTAATTGTTTATGCGAGAACAAAAAATAATCTTTCATTGTGATTATTATGTCAACACCTCTGGTATTGTTGATAAATGCTCCGATAGTTAGCGAAATACTGACTGTTGATCGTATGACGAACTGTGATTTATATACTTTAATTCCAACATACATACCCATCACTCTTCAAGTGTAAGCACAGAGTGATTTCTTCACTTCTAAAGTTGATCAGCTGTCTATCTTGGTTAACTATGCGAACTTCAATTTCTTGCATGCTTGTCACTAAAACAAGACTTTAAATGAGATATTAGGGTATTTCCACAACTCTGAGCCCAGTAGGAAGTAGCATATTAAACTCATGTTATGCATTGCCAGGTCTACCATTGAGAAATTAGCATCCAAACAGATTGTAGTCTACTCTTAAAACAATCAAATGTATTACATTCATGGGCTACGTAGATTCATGTAATTTACCACCCATATATATATATATATATATATATATATATATATAGTCCAAAACCCAATATATACCCTAGGGTACCACACTTGGTAAAATCGATATGGTGTCTAAATACAATTTTGCTTGGGTTCGGGTTTCCCGTATTAATAATGTCACATCTGACTGCAATGCTCATTTAATACAAGCGTTAATGCCTTCAATCTCTTTTGAATCCGTGGACCATAAACTTCTTCAACAACCTGACCCGCATTGCTATCGACTTTCAGGTACTGAAATTTACGGTGTGAATTGTCAATATGTGGTATGGAGAAATACTTTGAAAATCTATTAAGGCTATGCTCCATGCTCCATCTTGCTTTAGAGGTGGGAAATACATGGCTTGCAGTATAGATAAGTTGCCTCTGAAATGATCAAGGTAATGAACATGAATAGTTCATGACACTTTATCACTTTAAGAGTAATGTTAATATATTATTTGAAAAGAAAGTGCAGACACAAGTTACCTGAGTTTCAAACGTTTCGTAACGCATCGTTGATGTAGTTATACATATGTGCATCTCCTTGTAAATACTCTTGCAATTCTAAGAGTTGTCTAAAATGTATAAAACTCTCATAGTAATTGACCCTATAATCAACATTGTTGTAAGCTACCCATTTCACTCTGCATCTTTTGGTAGATTCTAAATTTTAAATTGCAGATTCCTTATTTCTCTATTAGTGAGTTAAAATATATTGTGTGAAAATGCGATGGGAATATAAGATTTGCAATATGAGTGTAACTTTTTTAAAAGCAATGTTTATAAGTGTTCGATTGAGTAAGGGCTTTATGATTGCTTCTCCATCCCTTTGATTGTAACGGTTTGCGTCAAAACAAACGCAAATAGGTCTCTGTCTCTGTTTACTTATGTAAAATGTTAAATTGAAATTAAAGAGACCACTCCGTACATCAATAAAGGTTTGTGTTTGTAGAATAAATGATTTCATAAGGAAAACGAATTTTATATAGTTCCCATAATTACAAAATACCAGATTTCCCATGATTGGGATGTATACATTTATAAAACAATACCTAGATGTTTTTCTACAATCCAATTTTTCCCACAATAATTTGTAATTATATTAAAATACAAATGGTAAACATATTTTCTGAATTTGGCAGCATGCCTCCCCCACCTCACTCCCTTAATTAAAATCAAGTAACAGCCGTTCCCTCTCTGTTAACACCTCTGGCCTGTCTTCCCGAGCAGGGTAAAATACAGTCTCCATATAGAAAATAATCGTCGGCTTATAGATCATTTTCTAACGTTCTTGGTCCGGAAATGCCTTCGGTTTCATCGTGACTTGTAAGCATCCCACCTTCATCGAAAATCGCGAGGGAAGGAGGGGTGGCAGGCGAGGCTTCGAAGAAGGCACACGAGTGTGCGCTTCGCACTTGGAGGCCAGCAGTCATGTCAGACACAGCAGTGAGGTGGTCATTCGAACGGTTCCCTTCTCACCAAAGGTAAACCATGTCCACAGCCATCATGTACGAACAGTTTTTCAAGGCGAGGTCCAGTTGGGCGTTGTTACGATGTGCATATCACCATTTCATGCTTCTTACGCTTCCTATATGATACGGCAGCAGGCACACGCCTTTTCCATTTTTTGAGCCACTGACCACTACTCCAACTGTGCAGTTGTTATAATTAGCTTTATTCGACTATTTTCTTTGAATCTTGGCAGTTTTCACTGTTTGGTAATATTTCTTGTTCCACAAATCAGGCAGCCCATGTCACCTAGTGTTGGAAGGAATAAAAAGGTAAGAACACACCTGCTTCTTCCTTATTTTTCTTCATGTCTTACTTATTATCTTTTTGCTCAGTGCAGTTTGTGTGCTTGTGAGTTTGCTACACTCGATTCGTGATTTTATACACCTTACTTGTGTGCCCATACCTTTCCTGACTTTAATATTAATGGTCTTGGAAATATTCCAAGCAGCTAGTTGTTTCCCTATTTTTGGGCCTCGCTACGTCCTGCAAACCAGGACGACACGAGGAACACCACGTAACCAAGAAAAACACCAGTCGTATGAAACCAGCAAACAAACTATGCAAACAACTGAATCTCTATAAATTAGAAACACACAAACTGTATGGGAAATCCTTTGTATTTGAAAACTAGTTCAATACAAACCACGCAAAAGCGCCAAATATTTACTAAACACTACTTCTGCAAAATATACTGCTACAAAATTTCATTTGTTCATTAAAACTGAGTACATTTTGGCTATTCAATAAATTTGTAGATGAGTACACTTCCAAGCTAAAGAAAGAATGATTAAAAACCCTTACAACATCATGACACAACATTACAATTTAAGCTTTGCATAAGTTTGAAAAATCACAACTGTTGGAGTGTATCAAAATCAGAAAGTCTTTCATGGCACAGCATGCTAAATTTACCTTCCATTAAATCATGTGTATGGGTACCTATAAATAATATTTGTAAAAACTGTGTAAAATTCTAACAATTCGCCACTTATTTCAGGTACATTTGTTGTCTTTCTGCATAAAAATTATTAAAGTGTGTAAGATATCACACTCCTTTTAAGTATAACGTTAAATATTCCTTGTACTTCCTATACTTAAATTATGTTTCAATGTAACTTTTTCAGTACAAAGCAAAATTGGAAAATACTATATATTTTATATTATATATGTTTCAATATCTGACTTTGAATACCAACCTACACCAAGGCTGAAAATGCATTTGTTTAACATGACTCCAAGGCTAAAGCAAAACCATTATTAAAATTAACAGTATTTTGTTAGTAATTTTTAATAAATTGAATAGCCATCTCCAATAATTTGTATAGGCCTGCCAGGATAATTCATAGCAGCTACATGGTCAGGCCAATAAGTGCTCTATAACATTATGTGAAATACTTAACTTAAGACATGTCTGGAAACCAGCAGCCGAGTCTCTGGGGACCAGTCGGCTGATGGGTTAATTTATAGTACAAGTTGAAAGGGGAAAATACCCCACTATATTACAAACAAACCATCAATGTTTAATTTCGACCAATGGCAAACATCGGCACCTTCCAGAAGGAGTTAATTTCCAAGAAGTAAGGCCCTGGTGGGGCCCTTTATAATGCACAATACACGCTGGTACACACTTCTTCCACTATTCTAACGCCCAAATTGGCAAGTCAATGGACAAATTTTCTGGGCTGCTTAGACTAACAGCAGACTTGCCGCGTGACGGTCTGCCGCGGCTTGGGTACTGATAAACAGCACGAATACGTATATTGTTCATCATGTACATCACAGTTCCGATTAAGGTAAATTTTGTTTAACTTTATTACGTCGCACACTAGCATACACCTGTTTTGCGCCATGCAGTGTAGGTAAGGCGAGTAGGTTGTCAAGTTAGCACGCAGAATTTCGGTTGTAGCGACGCTCGCAATCATGTTAAGAAGAGGGGAGGGAGGGGCGGTAGTTGGCTTCGTTGGCAGTCTGTCTGCCATCCAATTTATCACTATCGTCAATTGCTATGACTTGCTCCTTACCGGCTTCGACCAATGTGTTAGTATCATAGTCGTCATGTGCCAGTCGGGTATTTAGCTAGGTTCCTGGTCTACAGGAACTGTAACCTGGTGTGTGAAGTTCAAATGCTAAGTTGTTTATAAATATGTTCGCAAGTCCGCGACAACTTTTGCCTCTACGGAGTATCACAACATACTGAACTATATTTCATATTAGCATGATTATATATATATATATATATATATATATATATATATATATATATATATATATATATTGAGTTAGTCTCGTACAGACTTCGAAAGAGTAAACATTAAGTTATTCTGAGACAAGATATCCGGTGGCTGCTCCTACCTCTACAATACTTACAGTGTATACAACACATTCGTATTTAGTTACTTTCTTCAGCATTATTATTGTCTATGCACATTATGGTTGTAAATTAAAGTGTTTAAGTTGTAAACTTCTTTTCCACAATGTTGTGTTTGTGGTAAAGTGTATACACCCTTACACAATGTGAGCAGACATGAAGCAACTACCTCTAGGATAAAAACTTTAAACGTGACGCTTCAATGCAAACTCTGGTGTCAGTTAACTTGGAGTGATATTTTGAAGAAAGGGACTAATGTGTGAAGCATTGGTTCTCTGCCTAAATAATTCCTACCTCAATTTGAATATCCACAGACCCTATCTCTAAACTTGCATCTGCAACAAGAGCATCCAAATACGAAAAATTTTCATCTGCAATATCCACATCCACAATCTCAGCATCCACAATCCCTGAATCCACAATATCTGCATCTACATCTGCATCCAAAATCCCCACATGCTGTGTACTCGATATGAGTGGATGGAAACTGTTATCATACTGTAAAGCAGGGAATTTACCTTCCTGTATGACTTACAAACAGTGGGGCCGATATAGGCTCACGAATCGCATGGCAGCCGGTTGCCAAATTCATATGTTGAATTAATGCGGGCTGTCAAAGTCTAGAAAAGCATGTATGTGATACGTTTATTAGGGGAGCAGAAATGTTTATGTTATGAGAATCTCCAAATCCCTACAGTAAACAAAGTATCAGATATTTGCTTTAATCCTACAGGACAAGGGCAGGCCAGGTGTTATTTCATACAGCAATAATGACAAAGTCGTGCCTCCAGGTGAAGTTTTACTGAACTCTGTGTTTGTATTAGATGATCATTCATGTGAGAAGCAGAAAATCATGGAGCCATATTTTTGTGTGCACAAACATGTTGCAGTATATACATTTCGTCTTTGCCATACTTATTACCATGTATCCAAAGAGTTACTTCATGACAATGCAAATATGCTGGTATTGTTTAAATTGGATGACTGAAAATGTGTTCTGTTTATTCCAACCATGATATTAATGATATGACATTTAAAAATTTTAAAGATGTGGGTTCAAGTCATTGGAACGAAATTCTTATAGTTAAAGACATTTCCCTTCTTGATGTCCGCTACAGGCAGGGATTTGATCAGTTGGTAATAGTGGCCTGCAAGAGATGTCACCAATTATATAATAATTTTGTCACAAGAAACTAAAAACAGGTGGGGAATTATTTTCTCACATGTACAATCGGCGGGCACTGCACTGTTAGACAGAAATTGCTTAAAAACACAGGTGATCCAAAACAGGATGAAGATGCAGCTAATCTGTGTTACGTAAATATTGGGAGCATCGAGCATTTTAATTTTGTTGCAGATATCATTAGATATAGAAGCAAGGGGGAAATCTGAGGGAATAAATTATACCTGTTTTGAAAAGTGACATTGATAAAATCGAAAATGTATCCATTCAAATTAAATACATCATAAAACATCAGATAACTGGTAACAATCTGGAACCAGTGTTAAAAAACATGTACATGATTAAAATTTTTTGGGAATATGAGCATACCTTGGTTAAATTCGAGAATCGGGCCAATTATTTTTTCTTCCCGAAGATACTATAAAACATGGTATTCCAACAATGTTTGCTGTACCTAGGCTTTAAGACTTGCTGTTTAAACTAGAGCCTGGTAAATATTGTCGCAAAGCATTAAAAGAATATAGGTGATTGCTAACACTTATGAACAATTATTACCAAAATAATATGCCAATTAGTAACGTGGATAAAGATGCCAATCATTCGAAACTTTTTATTGTCTCCATGTGTTTACTAGATGTAGGAGGTGCTGCTGGCAGTGGTTTGAAAATCAAACTGAATAATAAAACTAGAAATAAGCGACATATCAATTACACATACTAAAATGACCCAAATGGTTTAGTAGGTCGTTTGTGTCTAGTAATTGCCTCGCAAGGGCTGGATACAATTATCACGTAAATGAAAAAAAAAAACTATATTTTAGCAGAGTTAAATACAATAATTTCTGGTACTAAAATTGCACACGAAATCCACAGACCTGCCTGTTGTATAGTCCGCAGATGTAAAATTCTGCCTTTTGGAAAGAGATGTCTGTATCAAGCTGAACTGGTGGAAATGATCCTACATTCGCAATAGAATAAAATATATAAATAAATGCTGAAAGTTATTGACTGTAATAGCTCATACGGTTGGGTAGTTCCACTCATTTTGAAAATTGGGAAACATGTGACTAATGCAACGAAAATTGTTTTACATGACAAAGAATTACCTAAAGATGTGCTAACAGATCTTGGGAAAGAATTTTTTAATCTTTCAATTCGAGTCTAAATTGCCAAATATAACACAATTAATTACTCGACACATGGTGAGGACATTCAGGCTGAAGTAGTCAAATGGTTCACTTGAATGCACAGAAAAAAATCTGTCCATAATCAATGACACAATGTAGTTGCAAGTGACTGTAAATTTTACCTCGGCTCGTCAGGGGATACAATAGCAAAATCATGCAACCACAGGAATTAATACTGTCGATGTTAAGTAAAATTATCCTGGCCGAGCATCGCTGTTGGCCAATACAAATCTGGGAATGAATATTAGCATGGTATTTAGGGGGGGGGGGGAGGAGAGATTTTAGCTCATCGTAATATCGATTTTTTTATGGTCTTGATAAGTGGTATGTTAGGAACATATATTTAGAATGTTCATACTAGTTACTTAATACTTAACTATAATGTTTATCTTTAAAAATGTAAAAAATTTCCAATCATACGAATACCGATGCAGTTGCCAACTAGTTTTATTTGTCTCACGATATCCGAGTAGGCGCACGACATTCTCATTGACGAAGAAATTTTACAGCAGATGGACTTCTCGATTAGTGAAGAGAAGGTGTCTTCCTCTCCGGACATTGAAGTATGTCTGGATGTGCAGCCTTTATACAGCCAAAAATACTCACTTCCATCATCACCTAGCAATGGAGAATTAAATCTTCCAATATGGAGGGACAATATCATGGTCCCTCCCTCATCGCCAGTACCATAAACATACTTCGGTGAAGAAACGAAAATAAAAATCGACCAACACCTATAAAAACGCTGAGACATTGTTGTTGAGAGTGTGGAAGCTATAGTCACTTGACTTCTTTGCGGACATCGAGACTGCATTTTTGGACATCTCAGGGAGCACAACGGCATCTTCATGAACAGTGCTCAGGATGTAATCAGAAATGAGAAACAGAGCAAGAATTATCTCAAGTAAAGAGACTTAAATAATTAATTTGAACTTTGAAATGCATAATTGTAAATAAATAATTAAATTCTATTTTAAAATTTAAGCAAATATTTAATCATTTTATTTAAATGGCATTAAATGCGACAATTCTTGTGAATGTTAGGGAATAAATACACAAACACATGTATTATGCTTGAAAATTAAAAACGTCCAATACAAGGTGGAATTAAAGTACAAAATGACAAATATTCTAAGCTCTTACATGGTCAATTGGTTTATTATGTCAGGGGTGACAGTAGATTTTATATTATAGGAGGTTGTTATGTTAGGTTGGATTATGTGAGGTCGGGATATGTTAAGTCGAGATTTGACTGTTCTGGTTAGCTTAAGCTTTAAGAGTAGGCATGAACATATTTGCTTCAAGCTATACCACCAAAAATAAATTTTTATATTTGGGAAACATTTCAGTAACATGTGTAGAACTGGTGCTAGTTCTTTATGTGTAATTAAGTGATGTTTTCTCTTCCTGTATTATTTTTTCGCACACCTCAGGTTATAATTATTTTTATCTCAATGATTAATGTATAACATATTATATAACTAACATGATAGGATTAATGGGCTCATTACTTCCGTGCTACTTGTTTCGTCTTGCTCGAAATAATAGGACATGCTCTATTTCTTCATTGCCCACAAAAAGTATCTTCCATACGAACTCGTGCAAGAAATTTTTGTGCCAAGTCGTCATCTCGTGCAAGTTGTCGCCCATCTTGCGTCCTGTGAAACCTGTTTCAGAATTGGGTATTGTAGAGACGATTTTTCTTAGTTATAAGCAAATATACTGCCTAAAAGTTACAGAAAATAATTTTTCGGAAGTGTATAACCTCTCTAATCGCCAAAAATAACAGTTAAATATCAAAAGATCCCTTGAACCTGCCAAACAAGCGATTAAAATCTTAAACTACGCACTTCCACGAGGTGCCAGATACGATACTAAATAAGTGAAGAAAATGGAAAATTTCGCTCGGATACACATGCTTAATGTACATTTTCATTAAAATAGAAAACCTAATGAATCAATCGGAGACGCCGCGTAACACATAACTGCAAGCAAAATTGTATTTGACTTCTGCAATCGTGACAAACCACCCGGGACAAACATTTTCAGTAGCCACCGTACATCTAGTGACAGGATTTCGTGAAAATATTTCCCACGGCCAAAACCGAACTCAAAATTCAATTAACTATAAAGCTCGGCTTTTGAGTTTCTATACAATTTCATTCCTCTCAAAGTGTTTTATTCTAGTGCAAATTCTCTGTGAAATAGCTGATAGGTCAAATTTCAAACACCTTACACTTCAAGAACAGTATTGCGTAAACAAATATATTGAGATTATTCTCTTACGAGACTTTAGATTGTTAAAATAATGTTCTAGAAATAATTCAGTCTTAATTGGTCCTCGCACTACAAAGAGCCGTCTAAATAAAAGAAAAGAAAGAGAGAGAGTGAAAGAGGGAGAGAGAGATTGAGAGATATTGTTTGTTTGAGAGGGGGGATGGAGAGTGTGTATGTGAAAATGTCTAGAAACTCGCAAGTGTATGGGGTGAATTAGGTAAATCAGAGGAAATAAAGAAAAAAATTGGAAATGTGATACAATTTTAATTATATAATTCAAATATTAAATGAAACATGGATAAAATATGCGTGTGTGTTTTTGTTTAACAGTCTTGTTTTCTGTTTTAAAATTATTTCTAGTATCCGTAAATTTTGGTTGTTTTCCTCTACATTTAGTATTATTTTTTACGCCTTTGTCTCGCTACCACCTTTTCGAAGTGCGCTATAAATATCCTGCAAAACACTATATCACCGAGTGAAGTGGAGAGATATCTTAACAGCGAGGTCTTGAGATCCGACGGGGGAAAAATAAAGTGAGTATGGAGCAACGTCAATATGCAAGGGCGGGGGAAACGGGAATCCCCGAGAAAACCTAACGACCAGCGGCATCGTCGAACACGATTTCCCACATGCGAAAATCCGAGAGAGACCCCGCCGATAATCGAACTCGGTTTGCCTGTGTGAGGCGACTTTATCAACGAAATCACATACCATACGTAAAGATCGAACGTGATGAAGTACATATTGACGCAGGAACCAATCATATATAACTATCATTTTTAGATATAATAACTAGAACATTGAATAATAACATCTGTAAAAGAGATCATGCATATAATATGTGTAAAGACTACAGTACTTACAAACCCTTAGGTAGGTTACGCGTCGAGGTTCATTAAAATGCTTGACCGAACTTATATGAAATGTAACAGGTTAAACTAACATAATATAATACAATAAAAGAGCAGTCGGTTCTCTCACAATTTATCTTCAGCTTAAAAGTGAGTTTATTAAAAAATCCAATCAAATCGAATATTTTTAGGTCGTGTTTGCCGGTGTTTTCACCACCGGAAATTAAAAATTGATGACAAAAACTCAAATTTTTTAAATATGGGAACCTAGAATCAATTCATTTGAGTGGTGTTCTAATGAAAGCGTATAGTTGTGAGAAATTGAAGAGATGAAAGAAGATATGACTCTGCGATGATGTATTGATAAAATCGGGATTTGGGAGGAGAGTTCACGTCACATCAACAAGTTTCCAAAAAGTTTCCGAAGTAAATAATTTGGTATGTTGTCCTCTCTTTAAATTCATATTTTTTTATAATTCATAACTTTTTAGTGCTTATAGACCAAGTTTTGAAATGGAAACTTATTATTACCTAGTTCGTTCATTAATATTTATAATTAAATGTATTACTTTATTCTTCTGCCTTGTAATAGTTTTATAACAAGAGGTTATTATGGGCAGGAAAACTAAACTTGAATAACATATTTCCGCCAAACCATATTTTCTAAGATTTTAAACACGTTGGGAGAAGAGAAGGGGAATAAACCCCTACAGCTAGGAATAGTTATCACAGAGAACATCATGTATTTTGTGTGAATAACTGGTTCTTTATAAAAGTCATAGAATTTATAGATTGCTCACGCGCAACTAATAGAATTTTCATATAAACTGGTGGAAAATGAAAAATGAACACTACTAAAGAGGCTATGCAGAAACACTTTATGCGAATGGGGCACTGATAGAAGTCAGTTAACGCAATTATTTAAAAGTGCTCTTCAGTGGACAGAGTAGGAACGGCGTACTAGGCTTAGCACCGCTCAGCCCAACTCGGTGAAAGAGTAAATATATTCAGTTTTAGACCTGCCACGATGGTATAGACAACCGCACTTCGTGCAATTAACGTACTTTGAACGAGGTCTGAGGGAGGCTGGATGGTCAATCCGAATAATCGCTCACCACGTAGGACGTGAAGTGTCTGCTGTGCATCATTGATGGTGTCGGTGGTCCAGCGATGGTTCACACGCTCGTCAACCTAGTTCCGGGCGGCAGCGGCATACGGATTCCCGCATGGACCGCCGCATCAGACGAGCAGCCACTGCTGATGGCACCGCGACCGCCGCACAGATTATGGCCGCTGTTGCACCCAGGGTGTCAGATAGGACCATCACCAACTGTTTTCTGGACGCTGGGCTGTGATAAGGGAGCCGCCCGCCAGGCTTCCTCTCACACCTCAGCACTGTGCAGCCCGCCTCGGATAGTGTCACGAACGACGCAACTGGAGTGATGAATGACGTTGAGTTGTGTTTAGTAATAAGAGCAGAGCCTATCTTGGCGCCAGTGACAGTCTTTTGCGAGTGCGGTGTCGTCCAGGAGAGCGGTAACAACCAGTGTGTATAAGACAGCGAAGTACAGGACCAACTCTTAGCATCATGGTCTGGGGAGCAATAGCCTACGGCGACCATAGGCCTCTCGTGTTTGTTGAGGGAACACTGAACAGTGAATGCTACAACCAGAATATCATCCAGCCCATTTTGATGCCGTTCCTACAACGACAAGGAGATGTTCACTTCCAGAAGGATAATGCCCATGCACACACGTATTGTGTTACCCAACCCGCTCTCGAAGGTGTTCGTCAACTCCCCTGGCCAGCATGATGGGGCGGGGTTTGGTGTGGTGGGCAATGCTGGCAACAGACTCCACCAGTTGCAACAACAGATGAAATTAGTGTGGAACACGATTCCCTAAGTTGACATCTGACACCTTCATAATCGTCTCTACTCACAACTGCAGGACTTCATCGTCGTTAAAGATTGCTACATAAGATACTGACATTGTTGTTCGAGATACACTGCAGAATCTGTCAATAAGTTTACGACCCTGTGATAATTATTATAAACAGTGTACAACATGTAGATATATTCAATATAACCTTCTTCCATTTGGGACCATTGCGTCCGGGTGTTCATTTTCCATTTTCCATCAGTGTATTTGTAAAGATTCTTCTCTTAATCATTACATTACTGTCAAACGTAATACTTGCCAAAATTTTATTTCGTGAGAAATTATTTACCATCGTTTCTTCATTCTCCCTTAAATTAAAACCGTATAACATGATAAATTGGAAATGCCTTTGAATCAGCAATAATTTAAGTTTTTCGCAGTTTTTTCCGGTGAAAATGAAGTTAATATTAATTTTTGTAACCGAATATTTGTATGATATTTCCAGTTAAAATAACTGGCAGATATTGGCGAAAAGTTTAATATTTTGGTATTTCCTGAAGTATCCTCAACCTAAATTAATCTTATGTATTCCTAATTTATCTTCTATGTTTGTTAGAATTAAATGAATTGTGTTTTATCAAAGGTCATGGTTAGTTTGTTTGCTGCGAGCCAAATTGCTAGCTCATGTAGAATTTATCGGATATGTTATCAAGTATTACTATCATTGACTGCCTGATAATACAGTACTAGTTTTGTTAGCAACCAGAGTAGTTCTACCGTTTGTTCTTAATGTAGAAGTTAAATATGCAACAGAAGAACTGAATTCTAGGGTACACCATGTTTGATTTCGCCAGGTTAGGGAATTAGGTTTTTTTTCTATTGCCTTGTTTGCGAGCACGCTTGGCGTTGTCTACTGGATAGATTTTATTAAAATAATTTTTTAATTTTCTATAAAACATTTATTTGGTTTACGTTTACAGAAACCAAATACTGAATCAAATAAATTATCTCCTGAAGTCTAAATTAGAAGGAATGGCAGTAATCAGTGACATTGGGTTGACCAAATAATGAGAATTTAATATTTAATGATTGAGATATGTGGGTAAATGTATTATTCATCAATAAATTTCAACTGTTTAATTCTCTAGTATATTTGTGTAACTAGTCAATAAGATTTCATTGTTTTCGTTAGCACAAGTTTACGATTCCTTTTCCTTTCAAAAAATCGAGTTTATAGGCCGTACGCAGGGCTAGTTGTATATTTCCACTAGCGCTTTCTCTAAGTTCCAGGCAACACACTATTTAGTATGCTTAGTCGATTTTGGTTTATTCCTTTTAGGATTTCATGAAGACTTATTTGAATCACCACTTAATTCGAAGAAACATTGGGTGGTCTGCCCAAAAAGTGTACTTTTATAAGACCGGCTCTTTAAAATGCTATGTATTTGCATGGATTAGGTGGAAATGTGCGTAGTTTACAAATAAAGAATGTGTTGGAATGCTACTAATACTTTTTTATCACAATTTCGTGAAGTAATTTATTTATTTACACATTAAAGCGTTAAATTATAGTATCTTAATAATAAACCATCATGAATTATCAAATTGCAGTGACATAAGATAAAAATGTTACATAACGGTTTCAAAGGCCTTAACTGTTTACTACAATTTAAATAATAAAACATAAATAACAAAGAGACGTTTCTTATCTTATAGCAATTTTGCAATTCTTATAGTTTTACAACTATGAGATGCTGTTTCAGTTTCAAATTATTTCCTTCCATGGCATTTTATAAATTAATACAAACTCTACCATTTCAACACCATATTTTCATGTTTGTTGCATCCAACTTGCTTGCAATGTATTATGATTGCAATCGGTTCGTAGCTTAGTTTCTGTATAGTTAACTTTAACATTATAGCATTATTAGCATATTGTTGGTTGCTCACATGCAGTGATGGGATTACACAAATAATATAAAAGAACTAACTTTCAAAATAATTTAATGGACACATCATTTCATATATTTTTTTATCGTGCCCAACTATAGTACAATTGTATTAACATATATAAAAACCAAGGCTTATATTCTCTACATCAGGTAAGTAGGCACACTTGTACAAGGTACAGAAATTTCAGCGTTAAATAAAATGTTTCTTTTCATTGAAATCATATATATGTACATATATATCTCAGATCACAAACATAAAAAAAGAATCCTCACATTCTACAATCCACTCATGTAATGTATTTACGGCAGCATGCTCACTTCTCATGTGGTGAAGATAATCTGCTTATATGCAGCTCAAGACTGTCTACGCTATCAAATGTCCAACCAGAACTCTTGTAAAGCCATCTTAAGAAATTTTCTGTTAAGAAGTTTACCTGCTTAATAAGCACACATTTTTCAGTATTTTTCCGAAACTTCTTAACAGGGTTTCACTGTATATTTTTTCATGACAAAGTTTTTTTTATCAAGGCTTCTGCAGCCCCTGGAATGCTATCGACATTGCACAATGCTACGTTCGCAATCTTGAATGCTCGCCAACTAATAACTTCATCCAAATGTTGTGGCTTTTCGTAGCGACATTCCAACCAAACATTATTTTTTATGGAAACTTATTCGACTTCTTCTGTTAATTGATTGATTATCCTTGGCTTAATGTGCTGAAGGTAAATACAAAGGCTTTTGTACTTACAAATTTATTCCCAATCATATAATCATTTAAAGTTCCCTTGAATGCTGATTGTTTTAGGCAGAATCCATTCAATGTGGTTTCGCCAGCTGCAAGTACGGGGTCGTTTCTTTGTTACAGGATTTATACCTTTACAGTTCTTGCTATGTCTCTTCAGTTTATCGCCTCGTTTGAACAGGAGTTTGCACTTGGCAAATCGTTGCGTAGTACAGGAAGGTCCCTTCACACAGGTAGTACTTTCATGCTTACTTGCACCTTGGCCGTAAGCAAATATCTTGTCACAGTACAGCAACAAAGCCTAAATGATGACATAGATAACAGCACTGCTGTAAGTGAGCCGTCCGAAGAAGTCGATGGTGTTGTCGACATCATGATTGAAAACTTCTATGGCTGGACTGATATACGTAACCCATCCGAAGAAGTCGATGACATTCTCGAAGAAGTCGATGGCCACAATACTGTAGGTGACCCATTAGAAGAAGACGAATGTGCTGTCGACGTTAACACTGAAGAAACCGATGGCAACACTCATGTAGGTGACCCATCCGTATAAATCGATAGCGCTTTCAGTGTCATGCCTGAATAAGTCGATGACGGCACTGCTAGAGTGACCTATCCGAATAAGTGGCTGGAACTGTCAGTGTCATGCTCGAAGAAGACATTGGCAGTACTGCTGTAGGTTTTGTAGCTGGACCCGCAACCTTTGTCACCATATTATTTTATATGTACTTTCACAAGCTGATACGATATATCTTTCGCATCGCCTACTGTCAAACTAAGCCTCGCAACTGTTCAACAACTGCTTGTAATATACACATATGCAAGCCTTATGACATCATGTTGACATTAAACTAATCATATTATGCCAGTAACCCATTGTGCGGACTTCGACCAGCCAATCACCGAGTTGCCACATGATTGCTGCTGACCTGTCACGTGCAGGTACTGAGACATCACATGCAGGAGTCAGTCTACAGGAGTCAGTCTCTTTACTCCTACAGAAGGTCTCAGTCGGCAGGAGTCGATATTTCCATCAAGTCATAGCAATCAGCACCACATGCACTACAATCAGTACCACATGCAATACAATCAGCACCACATGCACCACAATCAGCACTGCACTAAGCACCACACACATCCCCACACGTATCCCCAAACACACCACAAATGTCCCCTAATGAAAAATAATTTACCCATTAATGACCCCGCTTGACTACTAACTACCCCTTACCACCCATAACAACCCTTAATGATCCCTAACGACACATAATGACCCATTTGTCGGTGTCTATGATTTTGAACTTTGACCTTGGCCCCAGGGATATTTGCCCTTAAATCCCAAATTTTCCAAAAATAAATAAATAAATAAATAAAAACTACACATAGCTGGAATCACACGTCAACTCGGTGATTAGCTGGTCAATGACCGCACAATGTGTTATTGGCCTAATATTATTAGTTTGATGTCAACATGATGTCATAGGGCTTGCATATGGGTATGCAATGAGCAGTTTGATGTTAGTTGCGAGGCGTAGTTTAACAGCAGTTGACGGGGAAGGTACATCGTCTCAGCTTGTGAAAGTCCGTATATATTATTGTGGTAATAAAAAACTAGAGCAGTACTGCCATCGGCTTATTCGAGCATGACGCTGACAGTGCCAGTGACTTCTCCGGATGGGTCACTCGCAGCAGTGCCGTAACTGACTTCTTCAGGCATGACACGGAAAGCACCATCGATTTCTTCTGATGGGTCACGTACAGCAGTGTTGCCATCGACATCTTCCGGCATGACGTCGACGGAACGTTCGTCTTCTTTGGATGGGTTACATAAAGTAGTGTCGCTATCGACTTCTTCAGGAATGTCATCGACTTCTTCGTAATGGTTACCTAAAATAGTGCAGCCTTCGACACCTCCAGGCATGACGTCGACAGTGACGTCGCTTCTTCGGATCGGTCACCTACAGCCAGCACTGCTGCAATCGATGACTTTGTCAAGGCTTCGTTGCCGTTACTGTGACAAAATGTTTGCCTACAGCCAAGTTGCAAGGAAGCATGAAAGAACTACTTGTGTGGTGGGACCTTCCTGTGCTATGCAAAGATATGCCAAGTGCAAATGCCTGTTCAAACGAGGTGATATACTGAAGAAACATAGCAAGAACTGTAAAGGTTGTGATCCTGCAGCTAAGAAACGCCCTCGACTAGTTGCTGACAAAAGCACATCGAGTGTATTCTACCTTAAACAATCAACATTCAAGGTAAGTTTAAATTATTATGTGATTAGAAGTAATTTTGTAGGCAGAGAAGCATATGTACATATATTGACCACATTAAGAGAAGGATAATCAATCAACTAACATAAGAAATCGAAGAAGTTCCCATTAAATATAATGTATTGCCGGAGTGTACCTACAGAAAGCTGCAATATTTGGATGAAGCAATTATATGGCGAGCATTCAGGACTGCTAACGTACATTGTACAATATTGATAGAATTCTAAGGGCTGTAGAAGCCTTGAATGAAAACATTGTCAAAAATAAGAATATATAGCAATGAAGGATTCTGGTTGGATGCTTGCTAGCATAGACTGTCTTGAGCGGTGTATAAGTAGATTATATTGACTATATTAAAAATTAGCATTCTGCTGTACATACATTACATAAATGGTGTGGAGAATATGTGGATTGGACATGAAAATATGCTGTTCATGTGGTAGAATTTCGACCCTGAGACTTGGAGGGAGAGGAAGGTAAAGGTCGAGTCGGGCCTGGCCAGACCTGCTTCATTGCTATATATGGCGAAGAGAGGTACTACATAAATTTCTACATGACTGATGTTGTTCTTATACACCACAGGTATTTTTAGTAAATACAAATAAGGAACTAAATGGTTTCGAACGTTGAAGGTCAATACTATGAGGCACAATCAAAGATCGCGGAAGTGATGAAACCCAAGATGTTTGTTAAAGGGGACCGAGTAACCCGCAGGCTACTAAATTCGAGGGGGAATAGCAGAGCATGAACATAATATAAGATCATGGTTGAAGCATAGGTGACTTAATCCTGGAGACAAAATTAAGAAGGAATGACTGAGAATGAAAGGAAGGTAACTAAGATAAAAAAACTAAATAAAAAATGGTGAACATGGCATGACAGAGCATAAGAGAATGTTTGTTTCATCAGCTTGCCTTGTGGCAAAATCTAGAAATTAGCACCAGTTGGGTAATGGAAATAGAATCCAAAATGTCACGCATATACAGCACCACCTATAATTTAGATAAATATAAACAAATATCGCTCTCACCTGGTGTATAAATCGATAGCTCGTCTCGCGGGTAAATTAATACACTAGTGCTAACTAGGTGAAAAAATGTTAGACAAATTACAAATAAAAAAAACAATATCGCTGGTGGAGTGCATTTGACAGAATGAGTATGTGTTGTGTAGGGGGAGGGGTAGAGGCTTCCTCAAAAATTTATCAATGAGGAACATTGTAAGGGAAGGAAAGGTTATGACAATGTGTTTGTTTGGGAAAGGGTCGGTCGTCTGCTGGAAATATTAGTGTAAGAAAGAGCAACTTTAATAACTTCTTACAAAATTTTGGGTTTTTTGACAATTTTTGGACCAAGGTCAAAGGTCACCAGGTCCAAGTCAAAAGTCACCTCAATTCAAGATGGCAATAGTAGTCAGAAATTTAATATGCTCGCTGACTTTTATGAGTTTATTAAATTTTTACAGTTTTTTCTCGAGTTTTGTTTTCAAGGTAACCTCAGGTTATGGTTATAGGGTCAAGGCCAAGGTCACCTAAATCCAATATGGTGATAGTAGTCAATACCTTAATATGCTCGCTGGCTTTGATCAAGTTATTAATTCTTCACAATTTTCTCAAGTATTTTTTCAAGGTCACCTAAGGACATGGTTTAAGATCAAGATCAAGGTAACCTATTTGTAACATGGCGGTTGGGTGGCGTCATAACAAGGTGGCTGGTTCGGTTCTAGTCCCTCGTCCCCTCTAAGCCAAAACATTCAAAACTTTAATTTGTTATAAATTTTTTAACTAAATTTATTTTTAAAATGTTTATACTTTCAAAATAATTTTCAATAGTTTATGTTTATTTTTTTTGAGAATTTTTAAAACAATGTTGCAAATTTTTCGAGTCCAAGGTCACCCAAGGTCATGGGTAAAGTGTCAAGGTCAAGTTCACCGAAATCAAACATGCCTGACAAGATGGCTGACAGAACCAAGATGGTTGATGGTCAGGTTTGACTCTGGACCTTGGGCCCTATGTATCGATTTGTGATACCCTATGGCTATAAAATCAATATCGCCGCCACTGATCTGCCTTCGAAAATGTTCCCCGTATATCCTTCCGATGGATCTAAAAGTGCCTTTCCGGGGATAGTTTTTGCAGCTGGGATTTTCGGTGCTTTTTTGAAGGAAAAACGGGAATTTTTAGGGAAACAAGGGACTTTTGAAGCAAAATGAAAAATTGTAATGAAAAGGAGAAATTTGAATGGAAACTGGTTGATTTTAAGGGAAAAAGGGAAAATTTTGAGATAAAAATGGCCGTCGGGCATCTGAATGACAGCATGAACAGCTCCGAGCTCCGATTTCGGATCCCGATGGCGCTAAATCGCCATAACCATTTTACTATCTCGCCTTATTACGAACAACTGACGCTTACAATTTTGTCCATTTATTTCGGACGAACATTACACTGACTTGGAATCGCAAACTGACTTGGAAATGTGCATTTGTGGAAGCGATATTGCTTATGTGAACAGACCATTTTTTACACCAGTGTTATAATCGTTTATACGGTTTGTTTGTAGTGTTTTTCTACTCCTTGTGTTTGTGTATGTTTGGCGGATGGAAAAGTAAAATAACAGAACGTGTTAGTATAGGTATTAGGTCCCACGATGATGCACATAAAGGCTAAAATGGACGGTATTTTTCTTTATGATTAGAGAGTACAGTTCTCTTAGAAAACACCCACCCCAGAGCGAGTGCTCACGAACTGAGATGTGCTGCGGGCTTGGCGCAAACCATAACCTGGCCTCCAGCAATTTTCCTAAATGAGCGTGACACCCCAGGGCTCAAGGCGAACGAAAGCCCTGTTAATGCAAGGTGGGTAGGTAAGTGGGCTTAACGTCTCGTAGACAGAGACGTCATTGGAAATTTAATGCAAGAAAAGCAAGACGTATAAATGAGCTAAAAGGCCTGAAATAACTTGTAGCCTACTTTCCTCCATATAACACGTGTAACTATATTGCTTACACTATTAAATGAAACAATCTACCGAAGCTTAAGGTTAACTCATATGAAATTATGTTCATATTTTACGTCATCCGTAGTTCATATGTAGGAGAAAAAATTTAATTCTCAATTATACAGTATTTTCTGTCATGTATCAGCCTGCATGCCAAATATGGGTTTAGTTGATAGCATTAAAACAGCGTAATATATTTTCAACGATAGTTATTCCTTATATTTTCTTATTATTCAATGGCTGTCGTATTTTTATAAGGGAATCGGCACACTAAATTGAACACGAATGCTTGCAGTATATTTCATAATCCTACGGTAGCTGAACAGGCTTCAGTTTAAAATATGTCTTACTTCAAGGTGTATAAATTTATCACAGCAATATTACATAGATGACTTAAAACCTTGTACTAAATCTTAAAATGTTACTACAGCCAAAGGCAGAAAAAATTATAAATTCACTACATCAATATCAAGCGGAACTTTTATAAGTAGGCCTATGGCAAGTCAACATATATATGTATATATAATTATTAAATGGGTTTTATATATATTACGTGGCCTTTCGTAGTACTGTTCGTATATATATGCGATGGGAAATCGTGTTAAGAAGTTACCGAGATGTAATATTTATTTATGAATTTCATTTGACGTCTTACTATATGACGTATTTTTATTAATACATATCTTTGTGATGCTTTTAGTATTCTAATCCTGTATTTTCAATTTTATTTTTGTAACAAATACTAGCGTATTGTGTAATATTACGGTATAATGCTTGATATATTATTTTCTTATAATTGTATTCTCGATAGACTTATTGAATTTTTTGGACGTTCTCCCTGTTCCTCTGACACTTTCATTCGATACGATCCTTCTCCACACCGATCTCATATCACTGACATTTAGTCAGTTGACGTGTAATGTATATAAACTACTTCAATACAAACACGGATATATACTGGTGTTACTTACTTACTTTCTGACAGCATATTTACACAGACGAATCTAGCGGGTAATTTATATGTCAACACTTGAAACACTAGATGACTGTAAAGACACTACACTGACTTTTTTTTACTAATTATTTGGAATGGAAAGAGTACTGCGTTCTAGCAAAAAAAAACAAACTGTATTAATTTCAAGCCAGTATACACGAATAGTAGTGATTATAAATGTCACATTTACCCCTTATTCAAATTCATACTATGTACAATACGCTGCGAATATCCCCCTTTATTAAACTAAGGTACACTAAGGGCCTTAGGCTTACATGATTTGTATTCCAGTCGGAGAATACCTCGTGACGTTTACACTACCTTTTTAAAATACCGTAGTCCTACAGGCAGCTGGAAACTGATTAACTTAAACAATATTTTCCCATAGTCGCATTGGAAATATTTAAAGTTACACACAGAGTTGACTAGAGAAAATTAAGCTTACGGTATTAAATTTTAATTTTGTGTTTTTTTTTATATCTCTGTTCAAATGACGTTAACGAAAGACCAAGTGATATATTTCTTTGAAATATAGGCTGTTTTTGAATAAAATGTCAGCAAGTCTTCTTGGAGAAAAAAAAATCGTAATTTCATTCAAACTTGAAATAAATCTCAAATTGCATTGCACCAAGAGAGTTTGAATTCGGGTCAACAGGTCTCTCGCATTCGAAATGTCGTGAGTTCAAGCCCGGTTAAATATTGGGGAAACAGTTTTACCCAGGTGATTTCACAACTTCATATTTCAAGAAAATGCAGATTCAGCTCCACGATGTGAATTTTCCAAATATATATCTCTTTGAGTTAAGGTCCTCTTCAACCTGGTACGGAAGGAAAGCAGGACAAAGGGTTAAGAAGTTAATGTAACTACGCGAGCAGCAACCTGGAACTAGAGTAGACACATTTCAAACGAAGGTTCGAGGTGGCAGAGACCGCGAGAATATGAGGCGAGCATACAAATTCATCCTCCTTGTTTTGTAGGCCTTTCGCACTCTCCGCTTGCAACTAAGATGGCTCACAGCCGTTATTTCTGTTGTACACACAATCTCGTATATTTATTTCGTCCGACTCACAAAGACATGAATATAACAGATACACACAAGAACAAATAAATTAAAGGAACAACACCTACATTGTACAACACCCTACACAAACAACATTACACTGACACCAACACAAGAGAGACACAAACATATAACACACGACGGACACCACACGAAAGCAACAACCGTCGGCCCATATGTCTCCGTATAAGATGGCGGGGTGAGGGTTCAAATGGTGAAAATAGAGGAATATTAATTTTTACACATTTTAAAATTATAAGATTATAACAAAATGTAATTTTATGCCTCTATAATTTTAAAATTTAACTTATAACGCGACATATTTTATGTTTCGAATATATACCAAACTTATTTTTTGAATTCTAGTAACATCTGGGTACTGGTGCCAATTTAATATTTCCTGCTCTGTCCATGTGGCGTAACCTACAACGCACTAAAGTATACTCTCGGAGTAAATGGAAAACCGGCACCTGGAAAGTATCGCTGTTAATCCCATTAAATCTGCATTTTCTGAAGATGGAGTGCTTCTCAGTTTCATACTGCGTATCAATTGAAGATAAGAAAATAAAACGGCACAGATTGTTGATGCATTTTCGTAATCTCGAGCTTGAAACTGGTTTACACTGTTTTCAAAGACTCTGAAGCTAATTAATATGGACATAGGCATGCTGTGAGAAGGAATGGCGATATTGGGCTGGTCTTGGCATCGAGGTCTTGAGAGCCTATGAGAGGGAAACGAGGTGAATATGGAGCAGCGGTGGAATGCAGGAGCTGGGGCAACGGGAAATCCCCGAGAAAACCCGCCGACCAGCGGCATCGTCTGGCACGTTTCCCACGGCCGGAAATCCGGGAGTGGCCCAGCCGGGAATCGAAACCAGTTCGCTTACGTGTTGTGAGAAAGAGAAGCTCGAGTATATCAAATACCGTGTTTTAGCAGAGACATCAATATTTTGACCAAGCTTTGATTCAATAAAATTCCCTACTCTTCGGTAAAAGCCAATTTTTAAACCACCTACCATCAACAACATTTTTCATTGAAGTGACTGTTTTTTTATACTTCGTCGTCTCTATAGTAGAAAATCTTGTTGTGTCTCAAATTTATTTTAAATGCAAAGTAAATATGATATGTGTAAACATTTTTGTAATACTTGTCCTAGTTATATCGATGTCTAGTATAACAGACGTAAAGTATATCACTCTGTTAAAATTAAGTACGCCTATATTTTGCTAATATTATCCGCAGTATAAACAGAAAATACAATACAGTACTGCAACTCTTAAATTTACTATACCGTTTCCTATAAAGCATTTATTGAATTGCAAACAACACATGTGATTTTCTGAACTCCTCTATACTATCTCCAGGCGTAGCTACTCGTACTTCGGTTTCTTGTGTTTAGAATCATGGCATTAAGAACTGGAATGGGGAATGTGGTGACTACACCTTACAGTAACAGTTAGCTACGTACTACTTTACTGCCACAAGTTGACCACAAGTAATTTGTCGTGCCGCGCGCGTGTTTCGAATCATTACCAGTTCTGCTGCCGCACCAAGGGCCGCTTTAAACTGCAAATACGTTAACGGTTTTCTGCAACAGTGAAATTTTTCTCACTGAAAATTCATTGAAATATCTGTTACCTCCTGAAAAGTCTGTGAAACGTAGTTTAAACAAGTGAATCGGGCCAGTGTACTAATATGTATACCTCTGCCAAAATCAGTATGAATCACCGTCGCGTGATTATTTGGTCACTGGGACCAGTGATTGAATCTTAGTTATTCAAATGCCGCAGTTTTCACTTGTTTGCCGTCAAATATCATCAGTTTAGAGAAATGTTCTGAATTTAAGCTTAAGGGTGCACAAAATCCTTCCATGCACCTCCACTATATTGGTACAGCTTAATCTTGTATGGTGTCTATATTTATTTAACGTCTAATTTCACGGAAATATGTCCTAACTTATAACTCTAAAAACGTGTTAAATATAAAAAGAATATTGAATGGGAACACAGAATCAACTCGCGATCTTAAAAGGCAAGGCCTGAACAATCGCATGGAAGGCTGACGACCTAATTATGTGAGTTTTACAAACAGTTGCACACCACCTGTCATAATTATTACGTTCTTAAATAGTGAATTTAATTCTTTACTTCGTAAGTATTGATTAATCGCGTCTGCTCAAATAATCATAAAAAATGTAAAACCACATAAAAGTGACGTATGTAATTATTTAATTTTTTTTCGTTTTATTAGATTTCCAGCACTAGTTTGTCCTAAAGCATATATTTTAAATGTCTTCGTATTATTGTTTTATTAATATAGTCGAAGACTTAGTTGATTTTTTAATATTAAGAGGAATTACAATACAAATGACACTTAATTATATGCGGCACAAAACAATTAAATGCGAAAGGTGTTTTTTTTTATCTTCCCATTTCCTTTACGCTTTGTTTTGAAATTTTTATTCTCTATAGGGTAAGTTACAAGTTTCACTCGTGGTGATGGAGTTATTTACTGAACTAAATCAAATCAGTAAATGAATCAGCTTCCTGCACTAATATCCACACCGGTTCTTTTAGAGTTCGTTTATTTTGTGGGCATTAAAGAACCACAGAGAAAGCCGTATGCTAATAACAGTTTAAGATCAAAACGAATGAATTCACTATCACATCGGGATCTGAACCGTAAGCTCTGTTTAGGGCAGCGAAGGTATTGACACGTTTGATAAAGTCTGTGAGTTACAACAGCTGCAGTGAAGACGACCGATACCTTGCCACGTCTCTTGCTGTTGGTCCGTCTACCGGATACGAATTTCCAGTGCGAATTCCAATGGTATATGGTTCCAACCATGGAAGTAATAGATGATGGAGTGGCAACAGCCTATCTTCTCGACGTTTATCAAGTGAATTCTATGCCTTGTCTGCTTCTTTCAACTGCGCATGCGCAGACCGATTGTTTACGTCAGTCGCCATATTATGAGTGGAAAAAATTGCATAGCAAGCAATGTAAAACGTGCACCTTTTTGCCACTACTGGCCCTGTCCTTCTCTTTAATTTTCGGCTTCACTTTCGTGTATCGACTTCCACTCCATGGTTCCAACACGTTGCCATGTCATGGAGGTTCAGGGATTATACCAGCTCGCAACCATCCACGGATCGTGCTAGTACTACTACTCATATCATGATGGGAAGGAGTGTAGGGTAGTGGGGAACTCTTTATGGCAGCCCCTCTATCCCCTCCACCAGCACACCAACTTTCATTTCCCACAGATCGAGGTTTTTTTTCTGGAGGTGGTCGTTTTCTCCGAGTCACAACTCGCGCTCTTCCAATTTTGCCCCGCATCTTACGTCACTGCTCCACTTTTCTTTTCGCTGCGCTGTTTCACAGCGACGGGCGGGGCAAAGGGAAGCAGTGTTATCAGAGCGGAAAAAACTGAGATGGGGAGGTTTAATGTCCTTAAGGGAGGGGAGAGTTTCATTCTGCTCCTTGGCGAGTTGGCGTAAGGCATTTCCTTCGTGCCGCCCCCAGCCACGCAAAAGGGAATAAACTCGTCGCACACGCTGATGTTGAGTGTGAATTTTTTCTCAGCGGCACACTCTGTAAACTGACTCATTTCGCAGCTGCTGATTGGCAGATCAATGGAATGCAACAACAATTGCTGACTTGCTGCAGTAGAAACAGACTGGAAAATTGATTTAACCGACGTATTTTGACTTATTTAATTGGAATTACCAACACCCTCTATTATCCAAGAATGACTATTATCCAAGGCTTCCTAGTTGAACCAACATAAATTTTCATCTTAAAATTTCACATACACGCAAATGTTACCCTGGGTTCGAAGTGAACCTAAAACTCCTAGTACCGTAAACTGGTGCAATGGTAACGCACTGGACTCGCATTCGGGAGGACCCAGGGTTCGATTCCAAGTCCGGCCATCATGATTTCGGTTCTCCATGGTTTCCCGAAATCACCCCAGGCGACTTCGCCGATGGTTCTTTAGTAAAAGCCACCGTCGATTCCTTCCCATTCCTTCCCCAACCCCTTTCTCTGAGCGATTTGCTCCGCCTCTAATGAACTCGCTGTTGACGAGACGTTAAGCCTACCTACTGATAGGCTGTTCACCGTAAAATGGCACTTTTGAAAGCCCTGCTTATGATATACTTGTAAGCACGTTGTGTATTCCTCCGCCATATGTAAAAGTAACGTTGCCATTGGCCTCATCACTTCATTCGTGCGTCGGTTAAGTGAAACTGTGAAATTATTCGAAAAGGAAATACTTTACCAATCTGATATTTGTTACACGTCTATGCATTATAAAGAACAGAAAGCGAAATACATAATTTTAAGTTATCATTAATGTTTTCTTAACACGTTTTAGTCGAAGTTAAGATATAGAACTACTTTCCATCTATCGTTACCAACTTTACTGGACGAATGTCACTCAGTGCGCCCATTAAAATTTATGCATGTAAGAGCAGTGATTTTTTTCTAAGGTTCATTTCTAAAGTGCTCACTTTATCATGAACAGCCTTTACCTACCTGGCGTTTCATCTTACTTCACCGGAGGTAGGTTTCGCCGAAGAAGTAATTAGTCTGTCATAGTCATACCATTGTCATTGGTCAATGGCAATAATGGTGGTGGTATCGGCCAAAATGATTGTAGTAGTGTTGATAATACTTTTGAGTATGATGGTGTTTATATGGGAACGGCGATAATTATACTGATGGAGGTGATTGTTCTGATGGTGGTGATGGCAATGGTGACGATGACTGTGGTGATGGTAATGCTAGGTGTTTACTAAGACGGCCAGCTTGTAAGTCAACAAAAGTTGACTAGCCAGGATTGTTTAACAGGGTTTCGGAATTTCATTGTGTACTGTAAATTTGAAGAAGAACTTTTTAATCCAGTTTGTGTAACCCAGAACGAAGGTTCCCGGCATCTGGGAAGCTCGCCTAACGCAGAAGAAAATCAAATAAGGATCTGTAGCCCACCAGGCAAACATCACAATCGCTGTGGCAAATGGTATGATTATCTCTTGCTATCTTGCAGTTTTAGAACGTAAACATTGAAAACTCGGCCATATACTCTTTGCTATTTATTTAACAATTTTATAATCAAACAATTAAACACATTTCTGTAATTATTAAATTTCGTTAGAAATACTAAATAAACTGTCTGCAGTAATGTTCCGAGAATACTTAACATACTAAGCAAATGATGTTTGAACTTTGAACACTGAACTACGTAATATTTTTATATATAGTATTTAGAATTTGAAAGTTCAACATAAATGATTTTAGTAATTATATAGCGGTACAATGTAACTTTACCGAGTATACAAGTAGATAGTTCCGTGCCAAAGTAAACTTTTACATGTGGCGATATTTGTAAAATAATGAGATATGATGAAAAGCAGATCTGCCATAACTGCTCATATCCAAAGTGTGGAATTAAAACAATTTAATTTACGAACGAGTAAAGGTTTCGCTGCACGCAATAATGTAATCCCTGCAATCCTGTATTCATTCACGCTGTTTAAGAGTCAGCGTGGTTATGGGCCTCGTGGTAAGACGATTTATCCAGTATATAATTTAACAAGGTTTAAGCCAGACTGGCGATATATGAACCTCAGTATACTAATACAAGTTGTTATATATAAAATATTTCAACGTGCAGCAGTTCTCTATTCGCAATGTTCCTTGGAAGTCGTGGTCAGTGAAAGTGATTATACAAGGTCGCATGTAACAGTTACGGATTGTGTGGTGTCATACGAAGGATTGCAATATTAACGTTACAAAATAAATTAACGTAAATAATAATCGTCAGCGTTTTTTAAACTTTAAATTTCAAGGACTAAAGGCCGGGGATTGAGAACTCACATACTAAAGAATTGTACCTATGGGTAAATTGCTAAGATTGTTTAATATGAAATATTGCTTTATAGATTTCAAACGATATTTATACCAGCGAAATATTTATATCAATCACTTTATGTTATAGGTTCCATTGTTTTATTTTTGCGTCTGCTTTATTTTACCGCTTTAAGTTGACAGAGCAGAACATAATTATTCTGTCATGCAATAGGAAATTAATAAACATTATGCAGGGATAGGAATTCATTGTGATTTCTAAACTTTAAGACGTATTTGATCGATACACTTAAGAAAGATTTTCTTTTCTTAAAATGTGAAAATTAAGGTCGAAATTTATCTCATATGATGACGTTAAGGCATGTGCAATGAGTGACAAGAGCTGACAAGATCGACGTCTATACGTCTTCAAGTGTGCTTTAGACTTTTTACTAACACAATTCACGTGAAGTCACGACTATCTCACTATGCTAACTTGTGATAAAGATGTACGCAAGTATTGTGTATTGTTTCAGGTTTTCGTAAATTTTTGTTCATATCCTAAATTTTCATTCGGAAACACTAACATAGCACTTTCTCGATTCTTTTTCATAAAAACCATTTTCATATGTGAAATCATTAACGTACAAAAATCACTTTTTCCTACCGTGAAGAGATATATATATATATATATATATATATATATATATATATATATATATATATATATATATATATATATATTTCTTTGTTTGTCCCGTATGCGTTCCTATACCATTCATCCGATTGCTATGAAACTTTGGTAAATTGTTTTGCGCACGCCCGCGAAGGTTTCTGAGTTGGTAAAACCATTTTACAATAGGTGCCGCGCGAGTCGTTTCAACAAATGAGTGTATCTATGTATGTATACCATTCATACGATTGCGATTAGTACAATCATTTTACAATAGGTGGCACGTGAGTCGTCTCAACAAATGAGTTTATTCTAGCTATTGTCTTACAAAAGACAGACGATGACTGAATATGACGTACCTAATCAGAATATGACTACATGTTCCGTTTAATATCTACAATCTACGCGAACAGATCAGGGATTTGAATATTGATTGACATTTAATCTAAACAAACATTGTTTAATATTATTTTATAAACAAGAATAATTACTAATTTGTAACTTCGCGTTACATTTAACTGTACTATCGTTTGAATATAGTTGATTTTGAGCAGAAAAAATATGTTTTATTTGTCCATCATGTCATACTTTACCTAATCTCCTAATCGTATTATATATAATTTCTAGGTACATTGTCTTGACGAACCCGGTATTTATAGAATATATATTGATATATTAATATATAGGTATTAATCATATCATTATTAGAAAAAGCGGTGGGTTTTATTTTCTAGATGCGCCTGGGGCACAGGCAAACCTTTCTTATTTCACTTAATTTGGCCACCATACGATCACGAAAAAATATTGCACTGGCAATCGCATCAACTAGAATTGCGGCAACCCTTTTGGATGGTGGCCGAACAGCGCATTCAGCACTGAAATTGCCATTGAATATGCAAATCACTGAAACACCAACATGCAATATCAGCAAAATATCAGCAAAAATTCTGGAATGGGTGAAGTACTCCAGTCATGTCAACTCATAATGTGGCACGAATGTACTACGGCGCGAAAAAAAAAGCATTGGATTCGCTTCATCGTACACTAAAAAATCGGAGAGGAAATAAACAGCTCTTTGGTGGCGCACTCATTTTGTCTTGTGATTTTCGACAAACTCTAAGAGTTATACCACGCTCAACACCCACTGATGAACATAATGCATTTCTCAAATCATCAGTTTTATGGCGAAACGTACAGAAATTGACTTTGAAGACCAATATGCGTGTGCAAGTACAACATGATGCATCCACTGAATGTTTCGCAAAACAATTGTTGGATACTGGGAATGGGAAAGTGGCAATCGATGAATCCACACAATGTACCACATTGCCATCAAACTTCTGTAAAAGTACAGCAACCACAGACGAATTGATTCACAAAGTTTTCCCAAATATTGCACAGAATTACAAAAGTCATCAGTGGCTCAGTGAACGTGCTATATCAGCAGCCAAAAACAACGATGTTAATACCATTAATTTCAGCATTCAAAACGAAATACCAGGCGAAGTGACAACGTATAAGTCCATCGATACTGTAATTAATCAAGACGAAGTTGTCAATTATCCACCTGAATTCTTGAATTCACTTGATTTGCCAGGCATGCCGCCGCACGTGTTAACATCGAAAATTGGCGTGCCTATCATTCTTCTCCGAAACATCAGTCCACCACGACTTTGCAACGGTACCAGGCTTTCAGTGAAAAATATGACGAACAATATCATCGAAGCTACAATTTTAAAAGGAAAATTTAAAGGACCAAATGTACTGTTGCCATGCATCCCAATGATTCCGACAGATATGCCACACGAGTTCAAACGTTTGTAGTTTCCGGTGTGACTCGCATTTGCGATGACCATCAACAAGGCATAGGGTCAATTGCTACAAGTGTGTTGACTAAATTTGGAAAATCCATGCTTCTCACATGGACAGCTGTATGTGGACTGCTCACGCGTCGGAAAACCTTCTGACTTATTCGTGTACACACCAGACGGAAAAACAAAAAATATCGTGTATGCAAAAGCACTTCAATAAACAGATTTAAAACACAAACACTTTCTTTCCTTGCGTGGCATTGCAATGCATGCCGGGTACTCGTTATTCATTATAAATATGACATCTTCAGATCACATGCACCTGTCCGTAGTAGTATTTGGGTCCGTCCATGCTAAAACATTTATAACAATGAACCAAGATAAATAATTACGTATATCAACAGAACTGATGTTCAAGTACTGCAAAATATACTTATAGTTTAGGTAACCAAATATACAGTTTACTTAAGTACACGCAACAAAACAGATTTTGACCTGTCAACCAAATACAGATTCCGGCAGTTAAGATATCTTGGTCGTGACAGACAGATCCTTATATTTACAGTAAAACAATCTGGGTGTAATTACATAAATATTTTATTTATATATAAATTATAAATGTATTTCAGCACAATTTGGCTGCTTATTGGGATGTCTGTTATTAAGTTCCACCACAGTGAAGTACACCACCGGTATGGTTTATAAAAACGCATCAATAATAGACTACCCACCAAAGGTGCGAAAATTCAAGCTGATATCACTCCAAGTATTCCAAGTCAGAAACGTTTATAATTTTTTGTTCTTCAAAAAAGTGGATGTAAAATGTTAAAAATAACAGTCGAATATTTTTACAGGGATCTCTTTAAAGTATAACGAACAGCGTACACGTGTATATGTTCAGTTAAACTGTAGACATTAAGTATGAGAGAAGAGAAAAAATAATAAATTATTTATCCACTTTTGATGACAGAAGTGTTTATTAGGTAGTAGTGCTAAGTCAAATACTATCTAAAATTCAATAACAATAAATGTAACCATCAATATTAGCCTCAAACGTAATATTCTTCCTGAAACGCATATCAAAAAAATTAAACGCATCATGAATACCCTATAAATAGGGCTCCCAGAAACACAAAATTCTAATATACGCTTTAAAATAGCTGTTTATAATGATGAATTATTGCGGTATGTCTGTTTTGCATGTCATTTGAAGCATATAAACACAATTCCACTCATTAGATTTAAACAGCCCATTTAATGTGCGCGCTTCACCGATGAAATAACATGCACTTGGAACGTAACTGTCAGAGTGTTCTTTAAAAATGTCACGCACGTTATAACATCATTCCGAAGCACTCCAACATACCTAAAAACTACTTTTCAAAGTACTGTCCCAAAATATTTGTATCAGGTACATGGATAAAATATGTATATAGACTTTCCGCAAAAATAGGTCACAGCGTCAACGTTTAAAGTCCCATATGTACACGCAACACAACGAGAACACTCAGGCCAGTACAGAGCCGTGCTAGTAGTGGCGATGGTGCACTTTATGCGCTGGGCAATGTCGACCTTATCAACCTCGATCTTCTCTGCTTGAGAAGCGATAAAGAACTCCGCGTAGGCAGGCCCCTTAATACAAAGTTGAGTTAAGCTTTTGAATACTTTGCAAGGCATTTTATATATAACCGAAATATAGCACAAGCTCATGAATTGTACAGTTCTAAATATAAGTTATAAATTCTGAAAAATTTATGTCAACTCAGGAATTCAACGAATTCCCCGAGACCCCTCCGAATCCGAATGTACCACACCAGGTAAAATATTGAATTTTATTCTACAACATATACTACTGTTACTAACAGTAACTTAACAGGTAAATATGTAATGGAGATTCACAAAGACGCACACGGTAATGTAGGTTTGTATCATTTATAAACCAAGATATGGACACTATTTGGAAAACTATTTTCTAAGAATACAAGTAAACTACATTACATTACGCAATTCTAATATTACTGCTATAAATTATTCCGGATATGTAATATTTTTGTACTTGTAAATATAAACATGTTGCAGATCTTTTAATACCTAATTTCATTTGAAATGTCTACATTATTATAAATGTATTTCATCTCAATTTACTATTTCATTTTACTTTTTGCGTTAATTTATTATGATTATGACATGTTGTACAAAATTCTTTAAACGGTTCTTAATTTTATCTATATTTTTATATGAAGCGCATTAAACATATAAAAATTAATTTCATTATTATGCCATAAACATAACAAAACATACACATAAATTATAATGACATTTTCAGCATACAATTATGTTGAATTGGTATTGCATTATTAAGTGAGAAAATCAAGACTTCTCAGATATTTCATTTAAAAATAAAACAATAAATTCAAAGAAATTAAATAATTTCCACTGATACTGTTAATATGACGTTCCCCACCATAATTATGTAAAAATATTAACATTCTTTCCAGTTAACATAAGGAAGCAAGTTTTTGCACATTTTTGATTTGAGGCTGGCCTTAAGTTTTCATTGCATTACTTAAAATCAATTTTAAGAATAACTTTCACATAGATACTTGTTACTACATGTTTTGGTGCGTTGTATTTGTGTTTTCAAAAAATATATATAAATTATGATTCTGTAATATGACAAGGCAAGGACTGTGGAATTTTTTTTTATCTTAGTTAATTTACTCCACACACATTAAATGTCTGCCAGAGAAGTGTTTTTTAGCGCACTGTCTTCCTTCGCCATCAAATGTTTAGTGACAGTATTGTGCTACCTCGCTTCCACGACTCTTTTCCTATTTTTTGCGAGAGTTTAAAAAATGTATTGCGCAGTGGAGACGGAATTCTAGAGACTTACGGGAGCTACAGGGTCGGTACAAGGACGTCATGCAGCCGTCCTAGGCCCGGCCCCAGCTTCTTAGTGTCGTGTACGATCCCGCGGGATTGAACGTTGTTTGTAAGGGGTTGGACGGGAGAGTTAGATATCACGTACCACGTCTCGCGGGCCGCCGCGGTCACGGACGGACGCGATGATTCGCGCTTTTGTCGGGCTGAGGAAACAGCACCCCCGTCGTTATGGGTCTCGGCCTCGGGGAAAAGCGAGGGCGTCCTCCGTGTCATAGCCAGTTCACGGTAAAAGTAGACACTTCTGAAACCAACATTTGAAAAATAAAATCCTCTGCTGTTCACGACAAAATGAGCACTTTTGAAATCCCTCCGAAAGATCTACTTTTAGGCACAGTGTGTATTCTTCCAACTTTTGTAAATTTAACATTTCCGTGGGCCCCATCACTTTGTCCATGAGTTGGTCGAGTGTAAATGTGAAGTAATTGGAAAAGTAAATATTTTACGAATTTTCTCAGCATTACATTCTTTATGCAATACAAAAAAAAAAGGAAACAAAATAAATAGTTTCAATAATCTCACATATTTACTTGGAACTTTTAATTCGACGCCAAGTCAGGGAAGAACTACTGTTCCACCCTCGTTACCAACCTCGTTGGCCGCATGTCACTCTGTGTGACCGTTAAACTACATGCAGGTGGGAACAATGACATTTTTCAGAAGTTTATTTCAAAAGAGCTTACATTGTCGTAAACCACATTTACGGATCTTTAAAATGCTGTCTTGATCTGGTTAAAACTATACGCAAGTGCGGGTTGTAGCCGATGGATCAAAGCAGCTCATTTCAATGATTTAAGTAAAGGTTAAATAATTTTTAAAATTGAGTTGTCCAGTCTAAAATAATTTCAAAATCTTATAGCAACTTCGCATGAAACAATGAATGTTCTTTACAATAATTTAATTACAAAGTGTGCGAGTGAGGGAAGAGATTTGGTAGCTCTTAACAGCGAGGTCTTGAGAGCCGATGAGAGTAATTGAGGTGAGTATGAAGCAGCACTGGAATGAAAGGGCGGGGGAAACGGGAGATCCCCGAGAAAACCCGCCAACCAGCAACATCGACCGGCAAGATTCCCACGTGAGAAAATACTTGAGTGACCCGACCAAGGCTTGAACCCGGTTCGCCTTGGTGGGAGGCCGAGCTGGCTAACCGCTCAGCTACCACCAACCCTTAATTACAATGTGATTTTTCCACGTTGAACGAAGTCGAAGGCTTATATATGCGCATTTGGGTTCTCCCTTGGGATATTTTCACTTGTGGCGCCGTGACGATAACACACACCCCTCGAGCTATCACGCTGGCCTATATCCGTATACCACCGTTCTTAGTCAGTGGGGAAGGGGTGTAGTATTTTTGCTGTGTATACTAACACCGGGTTGATCTAGCAGCATCCCGATTGCTGAAATTCGCTTCGTGCTAGGCTAGTTATAATTATATAGGCTGTTCAATGTAAAGTGAGCACTGTTGAAGCACTAGTTATATTTTTCTTTCAGCCACATCTAATCCTTTAACCACCTTTTGAAATAAATATCACCATGTAAGTAATCACTGCAGTGTGTATATTCCACAACACTCGAAAGTTAACGTCTAAGACTAAAAGAAAATATATTAATGGACTATTATTTCCAAATGAGACGACTTTCAAAAGTACCCACTTTACCGAGAATGGCCGACATGTATGAAGGCGCGTTGAGGTAGGTTGTCGAGTTAAGCCCTGTCCACGCTATCACAACCATATAATCGGTATTACAAAATCCGTGGGCCGTGGGATAGTAGTATGTAAAGATCATTGTTGGTGGCGCCACCGTACCGTTACGTCTAGAAAATGCTAATATCTTGATCAGATGTGGTCTGGTATCGCGTCAGTGAGTGTGTGTGTGCTGCTCATGACATTGCATCAGTCATCCATAAACTTTCCATATCCCCGACAGTGATGGGATATTTCAGCGGGATAACGCACCGTTTCAACGGTCCAGGTTGTTCAGAATCCGCTTTTCGAGCAATTCTGTAGAGTTTCAGCAACTGCTGTGGCCACTTTGTCGCCCGATATGAACCCCATTGATCATTTATGGCGCATGGTGGGGAAGGTCCATCCCCACCCAAGATTGAGCAGCTTCAAATAGCAGAAAGCTACGGGTATAGCCTGTTCACGGTAAAATGAGTACTTCTGAAAGCCTAGTTTACTATCTACTTGTATGCATATTGTGTGTTCTTCCGCCTTATGTAAAATTAATATTGCCATTAGCCTCATTATTCATGCGTCAGTCAAGTGAAACTGTGGAATTATTAGAAAGTAAATATTTTACGAATCTGCTCATTTTTACGTTTCGATGCAATAAAAAAAAAACAAAGTGAAAATAATAATAAAAATAATAATAATAGTTATTAGGAATGGTCACCTAACACCTTTTTATTCGTCGTTAATATATGGAAATATTTTCCCTCCATTGTTACCAACTTTACTGGACACATGTCACTCATTGCGCCTGTTAAAATACATGCAGGTATGAGCAGTAACTTTTTTCTAAGGTTGATTTCAAAAGTGATCACTTGATCGTGAACAGTTTTTAAATATCTAGACAGCATTGGACGTTGTACGTTCTGGTGTTTCGTTCACTTGTGGAATCGATACCACTATAAACTGCTGAATATTGCCGGGCTAAATTACGGCATGTATATGTACGGTACAGTGCACATTGGCATTTGAACTGCGTGTTATGTTGGCAGCGAAGATAACAAAAACAGTCTGAAGACTCGGCATTGTATTGTAAACTTATGTCTAACGTGATAACCAGTGAGATTAGTGTTTTTATTCTATTCACGTTATGAACAGAACTGGTATATGTATATCTCATAAATAACATATTTACATGCGTAAAAATTCGATGAGTTCACTTTGATGGCGCATGAATAATGTTATCAGGCCCACGACAATGTTGAGTTGTTGTGTATGGTGAAACTGTAAAGTGTAATCAGAGAGTTGGATCCTGAGCAGGGCTTAAAATAATTCTCAGTTCACCTTGAGCAGACTATACAAGATATGCCATGGGTAAAGTATTTGCCTTGGTGCGATGTGAGTCGTGCTGGGGAACGGCTGGGCTATACGGGAGTTAAAAATGTTTTCTTTGAACATAACATTTTTAAAAACGTGCGATGAACTTCGCATGAAGTTTTTCCACCACGGCGACCAGTGGTGCAGGTGTTCTCTAGCCCCCTCATCTAGTCTTTTCAACTCTAGTAACTAAGATCATGTTTTCCAAACACTCTAGTCTCCTGTAGGATTATTTTTAATTTAATTTAAGGCATGCAAATAATTTTTGAAATTTTTACTTCTCTGTCGCAAGGGTTTGTACGTCTATCTTGACGGTTTTTCCCTTGCTCTTCATAGCTAAGACTAGCTCTAAGTACACTTAGGGAGGCAGTCATGGCCCCAAAGTGCAGGTAATGGCTACCCAATCCCTCTTTGCGTGATGCATGTCTCCTCGCATGATTTCCCTTCCCAGTAGTCTTAAGGGGTGTGCCCTGAGACGCAATAAAAACCCGTCCTACCTTCGGGCCTTAACTTCACACAACACATATAATAAGGTAGTTTAGAAAAAAAGGTGCAAGTGTTATTGATGACCGGTGGGCTATACTCAGTGTGCGCCACTTTCCCCCACAATTGCATGATGTCACTTGCTCCATTATAGTGCCCGCCTTCAGAAGCACGTATCTACGTTGATGATACCCTCGCCCTACGGCATATATTTTAAGGCTTTTGAAGAGCAAAATTGTAGACCTTAGAAGATCACAGAGACAGCTCTTCTTATTATTCATATAAAAGCTTAGTATGTGCCTTAATAAGAAGCCATCTGTGGGTATAAAAAAGATGTAGATTCATACACCCATAGCCAAGTAGTAAAAGTTTTAGCAGTTGCATCTTGCTCACGTTTGTTACAATAAAGGGGGCAGCTCCATATCTGCCTATATTTTAAGCTAACCGCGTAATAGATATTGCGCTACTTATGTTGCACCTCGGTCTAAGAGGATAAATATATATGGGCGCGCAGATTAAAACTTTGAAAAATTAATCCGATCCTCAAATAGGAGTGAGTAAAGAGATCTGGGCTGCTCTTAACATCGTGGTCTTGAGACCCAATGAGGGTGGTTTATGTGAGTATGGAGCGGCGCCGGAATGAAAGAGCGGGGGAGGCGAGAGATCCCGGAGAGGACCCGCCAACAAACCGCATCGTCCGGCACGATTCCCACTTGAGAAAATCCTGCGACCCGGCCGGAGATTGAGCCCGGTTCACCGTGGTGGGGGGCGGGCAGGCCAACCACTCAGCCACCGTGCCCCCCCCCCCCTCACTCAAATAGGAAGCTACTTTTGCATAAACTACAAGGCTATTTTTGCATGGAGTGTGGAACTGTCTCTCTCTCTCTCTCTCTCTTGCTGCAAGGCCCTCAAATTCGCCAGATTTTGAGGATATAACTTGATATAAGCTGTTCACAGTAAACCGATCACTTTTGAAAGCCTGGCTTACGCTATACTTGTATGTTTATTAAGTATTCCTCCGCCATATCTAAAATTACAAATGCGGTAGGCTTTATAGCTTTATTCTTGCTTTAATAAATAAAAAATGGGAAATTATTATTAAAGTGAATATTTTACAAATTTGCTCATTCTTGTACATGTAGGCATTAAAGAAACAAAAAGAGAAAGAAACAATTTCAGTATTTACAAATGTTAACGTATTACTTTTAAGTCGAGATTAACGGCGCGTTTACGCGGCGATAGTAGCTTTCTCGATGGTATCTATCACGAAAGTGTGTGATAGTAACAGCCACGATAGGTCCTGTTTACACACACGATCGAGACATGTTGTTATAGTTAAGCTCAAAAGGGACATGTCCGACAACACTTGTGTAAATTTATTGATAGGCCCTACATTTATATCCTTTCGTCAAGAGGTTGATATTTGTTGGGGTAGTTACATATCGTGATAAGATATTAATGATATGTAAAAATATATTGTTCCCGGGGTTTATTTTATGGCAGTAAATATACTGTCAATACTGTCGTGTCATACCTATATGATAGTATTGTATACTTTTCGTCATACCGCCACATAGTGTAAAATCCGCGACAGATATTAACAGAATCAAAATAATTCTGAGATGGTACTATCGAAGTGAACACATGAACAAATTTGTAACCAGTATTATCACGATAGTAATACTAAACGGTTTACACTACAATAGTTGCATGTTGTGTCACGCTAGTTACTATCAACTATATAGCTCGAGCTGATATCGCGATAGTCGATCGCGAAGGTGCATCAGTTATTATCATGTAGTTTACATGGCGATAGTAATGCGAGAGTAGCTCTTGCGATAGAACTATCGCGAATTACTATCGCCGTGTAAACGCGCCCTAAGGCATTGAACGCTTTTCTCTCCACCGTTGCCAATTTTATTGGACGCACGCCATTTAGTGGCTCGTTAAAATACTAGGGACAGTGATATATTTCAAAGGTTATTTTAGAAAGTGTGACATTTTGATAAAAATACAAAATCATTAAAAAGTAATTCTTTCCGTGCGTAAGCGTAAGCATTTTATTTTAAAAACCTTGAATTATATAAATTTCAAATAGTTATTTTAACTTTTCGGATGAAGTGTTTTTTGAAGTACCGGAGACGGGAAGTTGCGATTTCTTTGAAATCTGACATTTCCAACAAAATTGTCTTACGGTATTTTTATGACACAGACAATTATTTTGACTGTAGAGTAACTTATTAAATTAGTTCAGTTTAGATATTTGTAGAAAAAAATATAAATTTATATTTTATCGTTTTTGATTGGTTTTTGAGATGTAATTTTTTTCCCATTGGCAGACATTTTTCAGGGCGCTATT